>PNEQ01022400.1:0-32855 GCA_003012365.1 Medauroidea extradentata
TTAATTTTGGATTTACTTTCCCATTGTTACTTAACCGCCTAGCAGAACGATTTTATTCTAAGACTTGTATACATTTTCGATATAATATACAACTAATGAGATTTTCTTGTAGTATGTCACCATTTATAGCATTCGGCTGGATTAATTTACTTCATTTAGACACAATAATTGTTATTGTTAACAATTTTCAATTACCCAAGGAAAAATTACTGGATCAAATTAACGCATACGAGAAGAAAAATGTGTATTTTAAATGGGATATTTGAACAGCGGCAATATCTTATAAAACATCTACTGCATAATACTATATTTTTCTATCAATTTTTATCATCTATTTCGTAAGAAAAAATATTTCAATGCAGCTAAAAATACTTTGAAACTGCAAACAAACGTTTATCTTCAACTCATACCTCATTATCACAAAGAAAATCACAATATTACGTGAAGGGAAATGTTTTTGGCTCCGCACTTAACTGGAGTTCCGGACAGGAGAGACATCTGTGAGAAAGCGTAGTAACTTCTTGCGTTCTTTTCCGATCATACACGAACATTTAAAACTGAATGGCGCAAATTAGGGCTAGTGACTTTAGGGCTACTGACTTTAGGGCTACTGACTTTAGGGCTAGTGACTTTATGGCTACTGACTTTAGGGCAAATGACTTTAGGGCTACTGACTTTAGGGCTAGTGACTTTAGGGCTACTGACTTTAGGGCTAGTGACTTTAGGGCTACTGACTTTAGGGCTAGTGACTTTAGGGCTAGTGACTTTAGGGCTACTGACGGTTTTGAGAGCGAAAATTTTTAGGGCTAGTGACTTTAGGGCTAGTGATTTTAGGGCTACTGACGCGCAACCTATACTTCAACTATTTCATTTATTTTCCTGCAAAACATTACGAAAATCGGAGCTTGGCTAGAGACACTTTGCAGAACAAATACAAGATAGACAATACAATAGAAACATTTTACTGCAATCTGTTACACATTGGACTCAGTTACATCTGTTTTGTCTCCCACCTGAATAGTTGTAGGACTGGTAACACCCGGAATACTGTGGTGGAATTTCTAAAAGTAAGTCCCCTTTTTTTTTCATTCCCAAATTTTACACTTTTCCTTATTTTTACACCAGTTTTCTCTCTGGTACTAAGCAAACATCTTACACAACTTTCCCTCTTTCTTCACTTTCCTAAATTTCACACCAGTGTTTAGCAGGTCCCTTTAAAGTATTATAAAAAAGGGTTTTACTTTATATCTCCCAACACTGACTTGGGTGTCTACAGTACTAAAATATCTGTGGGCTTATAGGTGGTGTAGCAAACTGTCTAGCTATCCACAATATTGCTGTAAGCTACCTAAGCAGTTTTGATTATGCTTCTGATACCATTATACCTAAGGAGAAGAGGCCTTGAAACTAGACTACCAACATAAAGTCCGTGGTAATTGTAACAAAACTGTTTGAATGTATTTGCAACTGTTTTAAATCACAACCACTTGGTTACAGTAGCTTTAATTTTTTAAAAACCAAATATTTATAGGGTATAGTATAGAAAAAGTAACATATCTCAATAAGTTTTACTAACATACCTGTAAATGCGTAATATGATTATTAATACCTTAGGTAGATTAATTTGTAACAGTATTGCATTGATGTATAATTACTTGAAAACACACTAATAATTTCAACTAAACGTATTAATTTTTGCTAACGGAAATAATTTAACTTTGTCAGTAACAACGAAGGTAAGGTACCAATGAATGTTATATTTTTAGGAGTAAGTGCATTTCTAAATCATGATTATTTCTATTTTTATTACACAACATCAGGATAAAACCTCTTGAATAATATGAAGTTCTCCTTATGCAAATTACATAATAACACTTTACTGTGTTACAGCAAGAATATCGCTTAGCACATAAAACAGAAAAATATCAAACACAAAATATGATTTTTGGAAATAAACAAAACACACAACCGCCCTACTGCACATTGTCATATGTACCACAATTCTGTTTTATATGTATTCGTAACATCATTAGTGAAACTCAAATGTGGCATTAATATTGTAGGCCTACACAGAGCACAGAAAATTTTTAGGCATTTTCAAGTACGTTTACGCAAGTTTTTAATGCAAAATCTACAAATTTCCACGTAACTACCGTATTTTTCCGCATACAATGTGATCTCGCATATAGTGCGAATGGCAATTTTGAACCACTCAAATCGGAAAATAAAATTGCATGGCCGTATAATGCGATACATTGAATGCTGTGCGTCGAATCTCGGGCCGTGTGGGTAGGACAGGTAGTGTGGCAGCCGGCGGCACGAAATAAGGTCTAGAGCAGAGCATGCGAGCAAACGATGGGGTAGGGGAAACGGGAAGCAGCAGAGGGAGGGAATGATGCAGACCAGTAACGGTTAACAAGAAGATGGGAAGCGAGTCTAGAGAAGGAGGGGGCAGTTGGAATGCAGACACTGTGGGGCTTATTCATAGTCGTTTTTGACCCGGACTAGTGCGGGATTATCGTCGGACTATTTTTTGTCTTATTCATAGACGCGGACTAACGCTAGTCCGAGGATCATCGTGCGTTAGTCCGGTCTAACTTTTAGTCCGGACCAAGGGTAGGTTTAACGATGGGCTAAGTCGAAAATTAACATGGCGGGCCATTATAACATAAGACGACATCTGTGTTATATACGCTGCTTATGGAATATAATGGATATTTTACACTAAAAAACTTATTATACGTCTATATTATTAATTTATTTAGTCATAAGCACTAGTTACTTTATTTAAAACTGTCAAATTCAAACTTTTTGAGCAAAAAATCTCATATTGCGTGTTTATTGTACCATATAAGACATTTACGTAAAGCAATAATATTTTATCAAGCCTTTAATAAGATGGGAAATATTGCTATTAGCAACATCAAACCGTAAATATTCGATTTGCGTAAAAGACGTTATATATTAAATAGCCACTTGGTAAAATAAGTGTCTCTGTAGCTCAGGAGTAGGGTACTGGCACAGTAATCCAAAGGATGTGGGTTCCAATCTCGCCTGGTGCAAAAAATTTTTTGTTCTTTAAAATTCTCAGTTTTCAATTTTACATAACAAAACTAATGCATTTATTCTGTACATTCTGGAACGTTAAATTCGTTCTACATCACGATAGTAAATCCTGTAATATTTTCACAAAATATTCTTATAGATATTTCCTACGTTTCATGCAGAATTTTGCTGTCAGACTTTCTTGTTAGTTCTTTACATAATGCCACAGCACATATCGTTCTTAGAATAATTTCGACTAGTGAAATATACATGTTTATGTATTGGTAGTGTAGTGTAGCTTAACCAGATATATTACTTTTGAATTCTGCTATGCTTTTACAATATGTGTCACTGATTTTTTTCCCCATTCTTTCTCATGTTTCATCAACAGTAGTTTAAATTATTGTTTTAAAAGGCAATTTTTTTTACCACATATAAACTTATGTTTGTTATGATTTTACTGTCAGTTTGGACGTAATGTTGATTAATTAAATATAACTTCGGTATCATGGGACTATTAATTTAGTAGTTTAAGAAATAAAAAAAAAGTGTTTCACGAAGACTCGATCTCACGACTTTACGTTAGAAAGCAAAAGCGTTAACACTGCTCTACAACAACCATAATAATAGTAGTATCTGTAAAGAAAAATTTACTTAATTTTTTATTTACAGAATAAAGTGGCTTCTTGATACAAAATGTACTAATATCGTCACAATATATTCATTAAATGACATAATTGAAACAATATTTCGGGGTAAATGTAATCCTAATTCAAATTATTTTCACTAGCGAATGCTTGCCTGTGTTAAAATGTGATGTGCGCATGTGCGAAGCATGCGGCAACAGTGTAAAAGGCTGATCCCGCGACTATTTCTAGTCCGGTGTTAGTTGGCGTTTATGAATAAGGTAACAATTGGTCCGGACTAAGTCAGGGCCAACCCTGGACTATCTGGCGTAAGATAGTCTCAGGATCATCTCGGAACTATCTCACGACTATGAATAAGGCCCTGTGACGTCAGTGTTGTTGCCAACATTGCCAGACCTACGCTACGCTAACCCACGTCTGCTTAGCTGGCGTCAGGACTGGCTTTGCATGTATTGCACCTACATTATGTTAACGTTGTTATAATAGAAGCACCACTGGAACAATTTTAACAAAATTTTATATATATTCACGCTATTGCTACCTCTCAACAAAAAAACAATAAAATTTCAAAATAATACTGTATTCCGAAAAACAGAAAGTTTCAATATTTTTTTTTTCAAAAACAAAAATTTTTTTGGGGTACTATATTCTCAGGGACGTAATGTCAATGTCTAATAAACACATTAAAATTGTTTCACATTTATACCTTAACGTATACGGTAACATTCGTGGACGAATGACGATGCCGTGTTGATTATTCATCTGCTTATGTGAAACTAATACACGCGTTAAAACAATGCACAGTATACGCACTTTGAAACATCACCTCTCGTCACGTATTTTCATACAAGGAAAAATTTTTTGGTGTATGAACAAAAGAAAATAATTCTCATCTGAATGCTAAGTTATAAAAATAACGCTATCTTACAAACATAAATAACATGGCTGCGTTGGGCGTTGGCCTCTAGCGTGGACTGCTACCGCCAGGAGACAAAGGTGAGACAATTTTCTTAGTGTGTACACGCGTCGATATAGAGTCAACTTAGCGCAAAGTATCGATCTCCGCGTATCACTGTGATGCCTGCTCCGTCAGGATTATCGTTTCCGAGTTTCGCAGCAAGAGCACACCACCAGATGTACGGGACGCCGCGTATAATTGATTCTTTCTCGCAACACTTGATGTTCACTTCCGAGTGCGCCACAAGTTGTTTACGTGACGCATTCCGCATACGTACTGCAGTTTTTCTGTCATAACTTATGTAACAGTGAAAATGCTCTCGCATTAAACGAATTAATTAACGTTGTATTTAATACAGAAATTGACGGTGCACAAAAATACTGTCGTTATGGCCGTATTTTCGTCTTAACGAGGTTCCGCTGTACCCCTCCTCCCAGCCATGACACTGCGTCGCGCAAAATAGGCAGACCCCGGGGTTATTTATCCTTTTGCGCACCAATATAATGCGACCCCGCATATAATGTGAATAGTGATTTGGGACCACTGAAACTGGCAAAAAATTATTGCATTATATACGAAAAAATACGGTATTATGCCTGAACCACACTGTTTTGATAGCAGCGCTCTGTTGCAATTTCGCGAATTAATGACATCAATAAGGGACGCTATTTGAGCAAGTTTCTAGAGCTCTTCTCCTTAATTATGCTATGCATAAAACAAAAGTAATAAACACTGACACAGTAACAGTGACAAACTGTTAAAACTTAAAAATTAATTATTCGACAATTTTTCCTATGCAAGGGAGACAGCCTCTTTATTTAATTTACATAAAAACTAAATTAACTAGCAACAAACTACTACGAATTCACGATATTTCCAAATAAAGTAATATAATTAATTGCAAATACCAGCTAGTACTAGCATAGTCATGCTGACCTGGTTGCAGCCTGAGCATGAGTAGGGTGGGGCTCTGGACTGACACAGTGAGGCGGTGGATGCCTCTTGGCCATACCCTTGCGGTTAAGAGGAAAGAGGCGCTCGTCAACATGCTCCCAGCGTTCGGCGCATGTCCACAGCCAATCAGCCGTCACAATGTGCACCTTCCTTGCACGACGGGCCGAATTCACTTTTACCGTTCCTGGACGTACTGCCACGAGGTGGGTGGTGTGAGGCGTGATGTCGGTAGTAACTTGGGCACCTAGCGCACGTGCCACCAGAAAGGGCCGGCTCTTCTCCAGAGTCACGTGAGTAGGGACTAGTCCGCTGAACACCAGACTCGTACCCTCCAACACCTGTTGGCATTACTGTTTTCTCTCGGCCTCAAGCACACAAGCACTAGCAAAATAACAGAATGCTCTCCGTGTTGATCTCCAGACACTCACCAAGTGATCATGCCCAATGTGTAAGTACCATTACATTATGCACCCTGTGAAACAAACTCAGGATGTGACATAGTATCTAACAACTTACATTGACACTACCATTAATAACAAAGAAATGCAACAGAAACAGCTGTTCATAAATTCACGGGGGGAAAAGACCAAAAAGAAGAAAAAAGAATGGCTAGACGCAGTGTTCTTCAAAGATAAGCCAGCCAGAGGTTCAAATACGTAAAGGAATAGGCAGTTTTGACTGACCTTGCTCCTGACAGATGGGATGATAGTCTTCAGATCAGGGCTCTCCACACTACCCTCCTCACGCAACTTGTAGAACTCGCTGTGTACATTCTTCAAGATTTCCTCCAAGTACAAGAGGTAGTCATCTCCATCTTCCACTTCTATGAGATCATCCTCATCAGCAGCACCTAGTTTCACTTCCTCCCTATCTTTTCCCACATTGCCTGTTTGCCTGTCATCACCATTACATTTCTTACTCTCCTCTTGCTCCGCACCGCCACGTTCAGAATCCGCTTCATCATCTATCCCATCACTCCGCTTTTCTGTAGTATCTTCTGTAACAGAACTGTGTTCTTTCTCTAAAGCATTTTCCGGAGAATCTCTGGCCACGCACTCACTCTTTCCCTCATCGTCCGACACATCGAGGTCCCCCTGCCCTTCCCCACACTGATCCTCTACATTTTCCTGTACTGGATCACTACCCTCACTCACACAATTTGTTCGAGAAGGCACTTCATCCTCAAGTACGACTGCTGCTTCCTCCTCCTGCTCTGGCCTGCCATTCACTTCTGATTTTTTGCTCAGGTTCTTTTTCTTCTCTACACCTACATTAACGAAAAGAAAATTTTAAGATGTAACACATGAGAGTACTGTTCTGTACTAAACTATTTCAATAATCAGAGAATATTAGCACACAATTATGTTCCAAGGATTAGTAAATTATTTTTTTATGAGAAGGCAGGCATCAATTAAAATTTAGAAATAAGCACATGTAGTGCACAAATGAAAGGGTATGATGTAAGGATAGTGCAAACATTTTTTGAAGTGCAGAGTATGTTCATAATTAGCCATATAAAATATTCTCTTACTCTTGTTTATTATGGTATGTAGTTGTAGCATAATACTATAACACACCTACACACCAACACACACACACAGATACATCCACACACAATCACACTGATAAAACACCCCCCACCTTACCACCCACCCACACGCACGCACACACGCGCACACACACATGTGCATGCGCATGCACATACACACAGACATACATACACACACAGACAGACATACATACATACATACATACATAGACATACATACATACATACAGACAAACAGACATACATACATACATACATACATACATACATACATACATACATACATACATACATACAGACATACATACAACCTCAAAATAGTTACTCCACAGCATCAACATACTGGCAGCAATGTGGAATGTGCCAAATATGACTCATTTTCCTAAACATACATGAATTGGGTAATCTTCTGTCAGACAGCATTCACTCTGTCCTGTTTCACTCACCTAAACTCTACTAGTAGATATTATGTTATGTAGTGTATTTTACCTAAATATAGAAATAAAAACCAACTAGTGTGTGATAATTTTTTTTATTTAAAGAAAATCTTGCCTATAAAGTATACTGAATTGAAATTATTTAATCTGGAAATTGTAGTTTTAGAATTACTATAGATTGGTTCCTCATAAACTCTTAACATTAATTTTCAAAGTAAGATACTTACTTTATATTTTATTGTCTGAAAGACTGATTCCATTCATAGACAACGTAAATAATTACATTAATAAAAGTACATGAGATTACATTTAAATACAAGTTGTTTAAATACATATTCACTCATAAAACTCATTTATGGAGTAAAATGGTTTGGCCACAAGCCACTCATACAATTTACATTCAAATATATTATATGACATATACTTAAAATCAAGAGTGGTAGTAAGTTAAAAATTTTCATTCCTAGTGCCTGTAATTATTAGATATTTTCTTAAGTCTGCAATATGGTACATTTATACGTCCACAATTTCTAGTATTGTGCCCATGTACATCTTGTCTGGTTTGTATATCAGATAAATTATTCTTAGTATAACATAATAATGAATAAATAGTACATAAATTAATTACAGTCATTATTTTTAATTTGATAAATAGTGGTTTACAATGTGCTAATCTGTTTGAATCTATTTTTTTATATACAAGTACCTCTTTTACATGTTTACAATTTCCCCAAAATAATATACCATACAAAATTATACTGTGAAAAAAAAAAAAAAACCAAAATAGGCCGATCGAACATAGTTAATTGGAACATGATTTCTTAGATTCCTTAGTATGACTCTGGAGATTCTCACAGTAATATTATTTATGTGCGGTAGCCAACATAATTTGCTGTCTACAATAATACCTAAGAATTTATGGTTGGTGTTATTACCTTTCGGTATTTCTCTTAAACTACACAACATATTTTTAGTTTTATTTCCATTAAGAAGAAAACAATTAGCTATAAACCACTTGTCAGCTTCTATTAGGGTATTCTTTGCAGTTATTCTAAGAGATTGTAAGTCATGACTTGTGTTGATGAAAATAGTATCACCTGCATACATTATAGAATAAGCATCTACTGACCTCGGCCGTAGAAGAACAGGTCTGGACACTCGCCTAGATATTTGACCCCCTTGTTGTTTGGCTGTAGTTCACCAAGTATCCGAGAATATTGTGTTTTATTGGCACTGATGTTAAGGCGGTCGGACTAAACTCCACCCACTTCCTTTCCGCTAAGATAAACAATTTATCAAAACGTATTTTTTATCAATTTATGAAATACTTTCTTCGCTCACAATTTTAAGAAAAGGCTCCAGCAATCTTTATTTACTTTATAAATTTAACAATGGAAAAAAGTGGGCGGAGTTTTGAGTCAGACCGCCCGGAAAACAGCGCCAAAAAGTACGACATTCTCGGTAACTTGACGAACTGCAGCCAAACAACAAGGGGGTCAAGCAAAATACATTGTTAGATAGGCGAGTGTCCAGACCTGTTCTTCTACGACCGTGCTACTGACATTGGTAGGTCATTTACCATTAAAGCAAAAAGCAAGGGTCCCAAGATTGATCCTTGAGGGACACCATTTTTAACATTAACTACTTTATACTTTAGACTCTTAACCATTTTTACATACTATCTATTTACGATTTTCTTAATATGATTTAATGAGTTTTAGCACAGTTTCAGTTATACCATAGTCAAAGGCATTGCTAAGCTCACAAAAAATTATATTGGCATAATCACTTGTTTCAAATACATTATTTACTACGAAATCCAATAAATCTATGGTTGACATTCCCTTTCTATACCATGCTCTGAGAGACTGTATCTATTAGTTTTTTCTAAGTAATTGTTTAGCTGAGGAACTAATGATATTGGTTGGTAACTACCAGGAGATTTCTTATCTCCTTTTATACACTGGCACAACTCTAGCAATTTTGAGCACATTAGGGAATGTACCCTCTACTGTGCATTTATATACAAAGTGAGAGGATGTAATACACAATCAACAATCTTTTTTAAAATATTGTTTGATAACTCATAAATACAAACAAACAGTGTCAGTAGACAATATTTTTCACTATTTTCAATACCTCTTGTGGGGTTATGATCTTAAAAGTAAAATCAGTCATAAGTAAAATCAGTCATGCTGGAATTAATATGGTTAAAATTTATCACATCATCATATGAGACATTTATAACTTGTCTTTCACTATTGTCTTTGGCTACTGAATTTATTTTCCAGGCAGCCTTACATTTATTATTTGATGTCATAATTTTATTAACATTATAACTTCTCTTAGCATTAATTATTACATGTTTATAATTGTTTCGTTCCTCAACATAGACTGTCTATATTTTTCTGTGACAAATGTTTTAAAGAGACCATAACACAACATTACATTAGATTTCATTTTATCTAGTACAGGAGAGTACCAATCACTGTTATTTTTTAATGTTTTAAGTTTGTCATTTTTGATTTTTACTTTACATTTTCTTAAGGGAAAACTACATTCATACATATTTAGAAACACCATCAAAATTTTTTCAAAAATAGAATCAGCAGAATTTAAAAAACCGTATGTAGGCCTCAACAACAAATCAATCCAATTATAATTAATAAGAAAATGTCAAAAATTTAAGACGTTTACATCTGTTATTGGTCTTGATACAATAATTTTGTATGCCTGACTTGTATTATTAGATCTTTCCAAATTTATTTCAAGGCAAAGCATATGATGGTCAGAATAAGGGAACAGAATTACGTGATTGGTTATATTGATTCCATTAACATTAGTGAGTATATTATCTAAACACGAAATTGTTTCTAGTTGGCATACTGTGTGTACAATAATAATAATCATATTGCCTTAGAATATTTTTCAACTTTGTAACACTATGTTTAGTTCCTGTTACATCAAAACTTGAATTTATATCCCCACCCATAACAATCATGAGCTTATTTCATACAGCCTTATTGAAGAAAATAAACAGATCATAAATTTTAGTTAAAAAAATTTATCTGGATTACTATTTGGAGATCTGTCCAGTACAACAATAACTAATTTAATAGCTTCTATAACTGTTCAAATTATTTTCAAAATCCAGTTCAGTAAAAAGAAAATATTAAATCCACAGCTCTACATTTAGGGATGACATTTTTTGTTTTTATAGATAGCAACGCCTCCATGAATATGGTTTTTCCTATTGTGGTGGCACCGACGCTCTTCTCTTTCTACACTGCCTCTGGCTGATGTGACGATACTAGCCCCACTAGTTGCTTACAATGTGTCCCACAACGAAAATTGGTAATTTGGTCAGTCCTCATATAATGCTCCGATCTCAGCGGTGAGTTACTCTTACCTCAGGGTTCGTGGTATTGAGGGATGGACGCATGTATAACAGCATTCAAAAACACGTGGTCAGATTAACAGCCCATATTTATTACCTCCTTATAACAAAATCACGCAACCGCGCTTACATCGGCACGTACAAACTCCTTGTACAAAATAAACTTTAACTGAAAGAGAACTGAACTAAAATGAAACCCAACTCAAACAAAGAAAAATAGCAAGTGCTAAACTCAAATTATAAACCGATAGTGGGCCGGCCACGCGGTTAATATGGCTGCAAATTCACATTAAAGGATCAAATAAATTGAAACTGATTACTAATGCATAGTTCTAAAAAGTCTTTTCACTGCCTTCCATCGCGGCCCCATCTCTTCCAATCGCGCCCCTCGGCTTACCACGTGCGAATCTCGCACAACACGGAACACGTCCGGCCTCCTCGACAGTCAAGAACAAAGTGATCAGCAACGGCGACCACAATGGCGTCCCAAGACACCATGGCGGCCTACCTTCCGGTTAGAATGTTCCATGACCTTCTAGCAAGATTAAGTAACCGGTCTGGATACAAATTAACCAAACTAAAATCACTGAAAAATCGGTAAAATTATGCTTACTTTAAAGACGTATTTCAATATTTTAGTAAATTATTATTACAATAAAAATTATATTAAATAAAATCTTGGCATCGGACATTGCCGACCGTACACCTTGCAGTATCCTCTGTAAACCCCTATCGGTATCGCCCCCGCGGCACCATGGCCGGGCTGGCTGAACTCATCTACATATTTTCAAAATAAATACCAAAACTTTCAAACTGTAATAACTTTTAAACGATAAATTTTTCGTAAAATGTCCAAGAGTCCATAGTTGCTTGAAATTTCATGCCGTTTTAGGAAGTCCACACAAGACATATTTACTTTAAACTCACGTGTCATCAGAACATTGAGAACTTAGAACAAAACTTGAGAACACATTATTTAACAATAAAATACTACAATGAGAAAACTTATCACTAAGAACTGCATCCAGACGCGGTTTTCTGTTACTGTATTGTTTCGCCAAACCCAATAGCGGTTTTACATTTAGAGTGGGTTTTCTATGAGATTTCTTGTTCAGCAAAATTATAATCTTTACATTATTTAACTAAATGACTTACTTAGAAAATTATTAGGCTTACAGCAACAAACATGGAACCCTCATATTGAAACAATTATTTTTAACTTACAAAAATTTTAGAAACACTCTGATTTTAAATAATTTACAGGCAAAATATTAAAGTAGGGTGGCCGGGCAACACACTGGGCTTTTGACATTAAAAAATGCATCAACCCTACCCTACACCTAACTGATACTAGGCTGACCAGCTCTTGGTTCTGAAATGTCAGTAACACTGGCTAGCATTAATTATGCAAACAAATAAACAACAGCAGAGACTCTAGAAATACAACTGACTTATTGAAAAACTATACCCCAAGCGGAGGCTGGTCGCTTCACACTATTAAAGCTATTTACTAAAATATAATACCAATTCTATGAAAATATTAAAACATTTTCATGAGTTGTATAACTTTTTGAAGCATCTGATGAACAACCTGTGATGAAAATATGTTGAAGTGCTTGAATAACACAGTGTCATGAGAGAAGGACGGGGTCAGTGTCATTATTTTGTTTACTGGTATTACTCTGTCAAAATGCTAATTCAAATTTTCTCTACACATTACAGTATACACAGGGTAGCTAGCAAAACCTGTAAAAAAAATTCCCTGACTTTTCCAGGTCAGCTGCTCTAATTTCCCTGACCAACAAAATATCAATAAAATTGACCAGGTTGTATAATCGAACAAAATTTTTTTTGGGTAAATATTAAGAATTGCTACTCATCGTGTACCGGCCATACTATTGATTTTAGACATATAGTTTATTTATAAAAAATTTTTAGGGACGTTATAAGTAGTGCTACATAAAAAAATATTTTTTGTTAGGTTAGGTAACAAATTATTTATGTAGGGCTACTTCTAATGTTTCTAAAAGCCTTACATAAAATTTTTTGTTAGGTTGCCTAATTTAGGTTAGGGAACCTAACCTGACCTGACTTAATTTAATGATTGTAACCTAATTTAACTTAAACTAACATAACCAAACTCAACTTAAACTAACTTAACCTAACCTAACAAAAAATTAAGAAGGACTACTTATAACGTCTGTAGAAACATTTTTCATAATAAACTACATATCTAAAATCAATAGTTTGGCCAGTACACGATGAGTAGTGATACTTAATATTTACCATTTTGTGGAGCTGAACACTACTAATCAACATAACTTCACCTTGCAGAAATTCTATCATATCTTCATTATTTACAAAACAACCAAGTCCTAGGAATATTCAAACACAACAATCTCCACTTATGTCAATTCACTTTCCGCTTTTAAAATGTGGTTGTGAAGTTATGGAGAGAAACGCTCTCGATACCAGAATTAAAAGCATTTAATAAGTGGCCTAAAAACAGTTGTGTAATACCTGGCCACTACACCATTACTCTTTGAATCCCAAAAATATACTGTAATGTGCATCTGTTTATTTTTTTTTTTAAACTTAGTTCAATGATTCATCGAAACAAACTACAACTTTCTTCCCCTCTAGCATTTAACTCATTTCATCCATGAAATACGATGCAAGACCAAATATGATGTAAAAACCTATATTATCTCGCTGTAACTGAAGTTTCTTTGCTGTGACACTAATCTGGAAACATTTTTGTTTCACATAGTTAGATTTGAAAAAAGCATCTAGGTCTACCTTCACAGTTTAAACTCCCAGCCTACTTAATTACGGTTTTCTGCCTTCAATGTGGCTCATAACAGAACGCCGGCCCATGTTGCTTAAAGAAAAATTAACATTGCACGAATTGCACCTTGTAGAGTTATCGCCAGGAACTTCGCGATTCATTTAATAGTAGTAGGATAGGTTAACCAACACAGTCTGTTTCTTCCTGCCATGACTGTTTTTCCTAAATTAATTACATTGCAGAAATAACACTCACTGAACATACATTTCCAGGTATTTTTAATGCACTTAATCATTTTCATAAACACACACGAGATCACACTATGCTGTAACTTTTTAACACACTTTTGTCACTGCACGAGCCATAAAGTTCAGGCGTGTTCCACCATTATGCAGTACGGTAGATAAAATAAAATTTAAATCTAAATCCACTGACTTCAGACACGTTCAGAAGATATTAATACTCGCATGAACCATAGAAAAAATATTCGTGCCACGCTAAGTAAACAATAAACAACCAATGTATCAACATGCCACATTGTAAGAACAAAAGCGAACTGAGGATCCTATTTTGCCAAGTCCACGCCTTCAATTTCTACTACGAACTCTCGGGGGAAAACACCAGAACTGTTTGAAACCCATTTTATTAACAAAAAATTCATTAAATTTTACATCATTTTGTAAATAATTCGCAAGAAACACCACGAGAGCATGGCCATTCTAAGAACGTGCACAAGAGAGAAATTTTTACCACTGTGGAAACTTGAAAACATCACAACACATTGTCAGGGAAACCATTGGTCTAGCAACACTGGTGGGAACCATTGAAAATTCTGGTACAAAACGCCAAAAAAATGGTATTTGAGACGAAAAACTGGTACCATGGGTCAAATCCTTTGTTCCACACAACTACTTGTACGAAAAGATATTATGGAACTTGAAAATTGATATATGTACCAAGAAAATGGTATATTGTGTTCACGGAAATGTTCGTTTACTAAATTTGGAAATTCCAGGTTTTTTAGAGAATTCCCTAACTTTTCCCTGACTTCTCCAGATGTCTTAAATTCCCTGACTTTTCCCAGTTTTCCCGGTTGCTCGCCACCCTGTATATGGGGCGTAACTTGATTTCACTATGTGATGTCCACTTATGTCCATAATTCTTCACTTGGTCCGTCCTTACTAGGTACGGTACTTCATTACAGACATTCGTCTTCACTGTACTCCTAACTGGAAGCTAACCTCCCACTCTAATTCTTGTTATATTACTTCACAATTTACCAAACATTGAGGTTTACTGTTAGTTCACTAAACTGAGGTCTCTACTGCACATACGATTAGCAATAACAATCAAATTGAACTATGGTTAACAGAAGCAGGACTTACCAAGTTTTGAAAAGTCAAAGCCAGTTATTTCATCATCTTCCTGCTTTGCTAGCCCTGGCGGGGCATTAATGTCCCCTGTGTGTTGAAAGAAGTGGTATGGTTTGACATGTATCAAGTTTGGTGCATAGTTCCAGACATCTTCACGGTCATCAATTATGCAAACCATGTTGTCCCCACAAGGAAAAAGTGCTCTGAAAACACACACACTCTATGAAGATCCAAAGTCATGTGATACCTCTGTTCATACAGTACTAAAATTTTTAAAATATTCCATATTAGGTTATGACAATACTTTGGCACACAAAAGGTAGGTACTTAAACATTTTATCTTAAAATATTTCGTAAATCAAATACATATACATATTAGAATATAAATAATTTGTTTCTCCGATGCTAAAAAAATGCTCAAGTGCAAAGTATTTTTAGAGAGCAGGCCATCACGAGCGTGGCTGCCTACAAGTTACAATGACCGCTGCCATGCGTATTTAGTTATTATTTTACCGTTCTCTCGCAAACTTTTAATTCAGTTTTCATTGTATTTTTTTTTTCTTCCTGTTTTTCATGGGAGTTTCCTGAAATCTGTTGGTGGAGCGAGCGGGAGAGAGACGGAAATATTGATGGCTCTGCAGTGTTAGTCATCAATTCTCACGTGTTGATGGTGGGCAAGGCTGGCCTAAGTCACCATTAGAGGTGTGTAAGTCCGGATATTTTTTGGACCTGGATCCGAAACCATATCCAGTTCTTCGGAACTGGTTCCTGGTACCCGTTCCGGCAGACCCGTTGGGTCCGGCTGTCTGGCTGCGTGCTAGATGGTTCATGGTGCTGTCCTCATAAAATTCAAATGTGTTGCGTACTGACAATAAAATGAAACAATCAGCAACCTTATTTTATGCTGATTCCCGGCACTTTTTTCCATCCCAAAACAAAATGTTTTACAGTTTGTCAAAGCCGGGTAGAAAAATTTAAATTGGTTGAAATAGATACGTTCGCATGCATGTAAAAGTAAGGTTTATACTGTTATAACTGCACAAGTCTTGTTCTAGTGGAGAAACTTATATACAGTGGATTCTCTATGTATTGAAACCTGATGGATTGAAATATGCTTATTCATGGAACACATTATGAGGCCCCATTTCTATATTTTAATGTATTTTAAGACCACATCCATTGAAATCCCTCATGTATTGAAAATTTTTGTCAGTCCCATGAGAAACGGTGGATAGAGAATCCACTGTACCTATAATTTGCGTATGAAAAAAAATTGCAGGATGTAACACATAACTTTTATAGATTATGTAATGGTAAAACTGATCTGTAAGGAAGGGTGTCAACTGTTTGCAACAGTTCAGTTTCAGGCACGGAAACGGAGTTGGAACTGGTTACAACAGTACAAAAATCGCTGGGCAAACAAGTACATAAGTAACGAGTCCAACATGTGGACTCAAATCAATAACTGTAATGCACAACAGGACAAATGGCCCGGATTTTTTAAAAATACTTTTTCCGATTACAATTAGGCTGTAGGCCATGAATACATACATTTCCAAACAGTTTTAAGTTGATAGGATAAATGCCACCATCAAAAACAAGTGTAGTGCAGAATCACTTTACAGTCCTGAACAAAAATTTTAATTACCATATTTTACTAATTATAAATAGGATAATTTGCATTTTCAATTACAATACTAGCAGTAGAGCAGTTCAGTTCTAGTTCCTCTGTGGAGCGAGTCTGATTTCATCGAAACATTTCCATGTATTTGGTTCCCTCTCCGCCGGAACACAAAACTTCGCGTGCACACAACTTACCATTCCCCTCACCGCTCAATATAATTTCTACATTATGTTTCACAACTCCATCCCTCCCCCTGTCATGAGTAATCAAGGGACTCCTCCTTCATTTTTTCCTTCCCACTCCCTCATTTCCAACCCAGTTCAGTTCCAATTTGGTTCCAGTTCCAGGGTGGAGCTGGAGTTGGTGCGCGAGTTAGAACAGTTCCAACATACTTGGGTTCGTGTTACCACTGTCGGGTCACGAACCAGCGCATCCGCCACCTAACTTCCCCTCCCACCCCCTCATGATTATTCACGCCCACTACAGTCTCTCATGAAAGAATTCCATATTCTGACATTTCTCTTCTGAGAAATGTACCTGGCTGTTCCATTGTTTGGAGCTTTAAAACTACCTGGGCTTCCCGGAAAAGCACGGTCTCCACAATCCTGTTTACAGACACACTTATCAGAAGTGAACTGTCAAAATGTGGAATTCTTTCATGAGATAGACTATACTTTTCTTGTCTCCTCCTATTTCCCCTCCGCACCCATCGAATCACACATCATAATTCTGTCCATATCTTCCTTCCGCCAGGGACTTTATTCTAAGTTTCTCGGAATTGACATCTTGATCGTGAAATAACGGTTCTTGGAAAATTTCAGGCTTTAGCTATTCTCAGTTACATGTAGGGTCTTGTTTACTTTCGATTCTCGTTTCAACCTGATCGGGAGTTCTCAAGTGCTATGTTGCTGTCGAGAGCTGCGTCACGATCGGGAAGTCTAGTTAACAAACATGGCAGATGAAAACGCGAAGGTTACGTATATTACAGCTCGGCACAATATTTATGCATCTATGCTCTCAAAACGTTGTGCTTGATATAATAACATTAATGTTTCATTACAGCCTTAGTTTGAAGTGAGGCAAAGAGTTATTAATACAGTATCTCACTTATTATAGACCACATTTTGGACGAGGGGGTTGCTTCATGCATGTAATATATATGAACAATACGTTTAAGACCCGCTCTTCTTGAATGTAACTGAACACTTTACAAAGTATGTGCACAAACTAAAAAAATGTTTAACATAGATGCTTTGTTACATTGGTTAAATATAACTATTTTAGTCTGCAAGTTATAACTTCATAGTTACGTGTGTGATTAGCATTTTGGCTTTGTAACCCAGAAGTCGTTATGTCTTGGTTCAAATAATCTCAAAGTTTGTAATTTTTTTTATTTAGCTTACTATATGTAGTAGAATACATTTTCACATTTCAAAGCAATAACCAAATTATTTTTAAGTTGTCTTCTTATATTACTGTAATGTCTGTAAACAAGCAAATTACGACATGCACATTTTAAGTTAAGTATCGCAAAATTTTACAGATGTATGCAATGAATTTTACAGTATGTTAAATAATATTCAAAGTGCTAAAACAGTGCTCTTAAGTATTTGACGCAATTAAAGAACCATGTTAGGTAGTAGATCATTAATTATGAGTTCCCATATTTTCAAGTGGTCAGTGGTGTTGGGGCGTTACTCCCCGAAATACGTACTTTAAAAGTTCGAATCGTCACAAAAACTTGATATTTTTTAATATGTTCTATAATATCTACAGTATATTCTAGTGTTGTTAAGTCATAAGTAAATTAATTTTCAGAAGGTATTTCTATGATTTTTAAAATGATTTTACATTACCGTCATGTTAGTGTAACAATAAAATAATTCGCCAGTAGTTATACATGACTTCTTGTTCTTGCATTGTATATTCGAGCAATGCCTATTTATTAAGACATGCATACAGATAATTGGCTTATTTAATTTTCTATGAAATGTTCTGTTATATAATATTTTTTGGCGATTTCCTAGCAGCCATCAGTGGGGAGAGTTGTGTTGAAACCAAACATAATGCAAACACACTGCGCACAAAATATCCCGTGTAAATAGTTTCTAAAAATATTCTTTATTTTACTTAATATGAATCCCAACATCAGCGAATAACATTCTTACCGACCAATATATTAAACTATTTAACTTACAAGAGTAATATTTAGGCCAAAAATAATTTTTCGTGTAACTTTTTTAATAAAAACTTTAAAAATTTATTTTCGTCCAGTTGGTTGTTAACTATAAGTTAAGATGGTGGAGAAAACTGTTAGAGGGGGAAGTCGATAACCCGAACTTTGCAGAAGTAAGGAGGTGACGAATCGAAACTGCACTTAGAATAATAGCCTATTTCGTGTCATTCCTTTCCCGATCGGCTGGAGTGCTCTCTCTCAGAATTGAGATCTAAAGGTAACGATAGACAACCCAAGAAACTTAGAATAAAGTCCCAGTTTGCCACCTACCATTTCTGGTCCGAGCGGATTTGGTTCCATTTACAAAGCGAAACTACATCCACCACTCCGACAAGTGATCCATGCGCACACTTGCTGAGCGTTCCACTGGAAATTAAGTTTTTTTGCCGATTTGTTTTTTCTTTTCACGGCTGTGGCTTACCTGATAACGATAAATGAGTTTAGTTATTGTTTTGAGCCAATAGACTTTTTTAAAATTACCTTAAATTCTGACGAAACATGCCCCAGGATTAAAATGTTTTTTTGGGGGAGGGGGGAGAGGGAGAATAAAAAAATATGAAGTCTGATTTAACGAAACATTGATTTAGAGTAAACATTTTCGGGTCCCGTGACATTTCGTTAAATCGGGGTTCTACTGATATAATAAGAATAACTTTTCTATCTAAATCTCTTCTTAAGGAACACAAAAAATTTGTAGGGCAAAAAAATTAAAAGATGAGTAATATCAGCCAAAAATTAAGATTGTAACACATTTTTTTGGTCACACCATGAGACAATTCTATTGTAGAGTGCTGTACATTTTCCAGCAAGCAAATCAAAAAAATTATACCAAGCATCATTTGACTGTCAGCACTAGCCAATAAACAGAATCTCGGGATACTTTCTTCTCTCCTTTCAGTAGAGTGCTGATGTTCCCACACTGCGCATCGCTTGCATGCAAGTCTTTAGTCTTGTCTGCTTGCTAGTGATAAATACATTATACATTTAACTACATAATGATGGCTGTGATATGTTTCTTTTTTGTTTGTAGTAATTTTCATTACTACTTGTTACCATTGTGCATATGTAGGTTTTTAGTATGATTTTGTCACTTTGTTTATTTCTGTGAGTCATCTGTCAAAATGAAAAATTAAATTTTTTTGTTAAAATTTGGTCCAAAAATTGTGATAATAGTTTATTTTGTATCTGCACTTCAGGGATAGGATCGTAATAAACATGAAATTAAAAATTTAAATTATTGCATTATAGTAACACAGTAAATGCTTTTCTCGCAAAAATTCACTCAAGAGAAACAAATTAGGTGCTTGCTAAAAATATGCTGCTCATAATAAGGTCACAGATGTCCTTCCAAGTCGTGCAAAATATTTTGGGAGGTGAATCCTTGCAGAAAATGGTCGCAAAAATGTACTTACTACATTTTACAGCTTAGCTCAAGTCAAACAGAAAATTTGTCATCATGATTTGTATTGTGATAAAATGACGATAATGAGATTGAAAAAAACCACAAGTTTTGAATATAGAATCTTATGTTTTTCAAGTAATTAAAGTGTAAATTTTACTAAATAGCTCAAAATTGTACATAGTAATTAAAAAATAAATTTCGGATTCGAGTTTTTTCTTTTCTTTGCATTTTCTGAGAACATTTACCATAGTAATATATAAAAATTTTTTTACATTATCGGAAAGAAGAGATTTCAACGAACAAAAAACGCCCCGACTTTTTTTAAAAAGCTGATATTTTGACACGAGAATTTTCTATTGAAAATTGGGGTGTTTTTTCGATATTAAGTCAAAATAAGGTGAAAAAATAAATATTTCAAATAAAAAACAATACAGTGTCTTTAGGACATAAAAAGGTAAGTTTTCACCAAATTTCGTGAAAAAAATTTTTTTTTTGCATAATATAAAAATAAAAAAACCAAAAACCTGATTATTTGAATTTTTCACATAAATTTTGAGGTTATGTGAAAAAAGTGTAATTACAAAAGTTGTAGGTATCTTTATCACCTACAACTTTGTCATTTAATTTTTTTCCATAGGACTTGTAGTTTTGCCGGAAATCGAGATACGCCGTTTTTTACCCTTAAAAACTCACCCCTTCCACTTCCCGACCTCAGATCGCCCGTAAATTATTTTTCCTTTCATTTTTGTTATATTCTCGTCTTTTTTTAACGGGTTTCATCCTACTATAATTTTTTTTTTTTTCACTCTTTACCATTTTCAAAATTATCGACCCTGGTCCTTTAAAAACGCACAGAAGTATGTCCACAGAGAAGTGGAAATTCCTGGTAGTAGGCAAACACAGAAGTGGTAAATGCTTTAACTAAAACATGAGTGGTAATAAGACTGTGTATGTGTGGTACTGCCTAGATATTGGGCATTTTCACATTGCTGTTATCTTTTTTGTGAATTCTCAAATGAAATGTAAGGACCTGGCCACTTACGCCAAGAGCACCTATAATTGTATAATACAGCACATTGGGTATGGCAACTACATCAAATGGCTGTATCACACGCCTGTGAACAAGATCCATTTAATTAGAGGTGGACACTTCTATTCTTTTACTAAGTTGCAAACAATTTTAACAATGTTTTTTCAGTAATTGCCTAGCTCTTGATAACAGGAAAATTGTTCAAAATATTGTGGTATTATTCAACACTGATTCAATATCTTAGAAAATACGATTTAAACTGGAATTTCAAATTAAGATATCACATTTACTGTACATGTTAACAGGCTATAAGTTGCAATAAATACAATAGGGATGCTATCTATTTTTCATTCTATGTTTATTTAAAGGTACGTTTGATATAAACAATATAGGTACCACACTTTCTTAATTTGCATCTGTACAGCACCAGAAAAAATGTAAATAAGAAGAGTGTTCATTTTAACTAAGTGAAAATAAGTGCCACATTATTGATGTCCCTGCGTTGTCATTGGACTGTTAGATATGTTATTGCATGTCTGTTTAAACAAATTCTAAGGCAAGCAAATTACATTTACTTAGTGAAATTGTGTTAAATCCAAACCGCATGTATTTTGTAACTCTTCTAAAAATACATCTAAAAATACATAAAATTTTAACATTAAAATAAATAATATTTCAGAATAAAGAACGTGAAAATGGACCTCGCACTCATATAAAGGTTATGAAGTATTTGACATTTACATATAATATTCGTATCAAAGGAAATTATGTCTGTATTTAGAACACGTTTTCCAACTCAATAGTTTCATTTAAAAAACAATATTCCAATAATTCAGCAATAAGCATATGGAAATGAACCTGACAGCACTTGCTAAATGTTTCATTTGTTCTGCCTTTAGGTTTTTCTTGGCGACATGAGAAGGTACGTTATTCTCTTCTTGAATACCAAATTTTTTTAGTGAAATAATTCTTATTTACAGTCAAATGTGTAATTACCACAGCAGAAAGATCAGTTTTACAAAATATTATTACAATCTCTCTTCTGTTATCCTGGAACCTGTGAAAGGTCAAAGGTAGTGAAGCTGTACCGTACACAATAATAAAAAAATTACACATAATTAAAGCATACACATATAACTGCCAACTTAAAATGTTCAAGTAGTAGTAAAGCGCAGCTTATTCCAAGGCAAGATAAATTATATTAGACTATACAGTTTGGGTACACTTCATTCATGCACCCATGGGTCACATCCAATAAAGGTGTGTTGCGGAGACTTAGGTGCATTACTGGACAATATGTTCAATATGTTCCTTGCTTCTTGTTCACTACTGGTAGGAGAGTATATCTGCCCCTACCAGTATATACAGTACAAGCACACACCTTAGAACACTCCACACTTTGCCACTGCCATCAAGCTACATTATAAATATTATTAAAAATACTTGCCATGAGAAGCAAATTTAAGGGTGTGGTCTACCGCAATTTTCATCACCATTGTTTTAGTTTTTACTTGTACCAGATATTTTTTTTTCTTATTTTAGACACAAAATGTGACTAAATTTGGCTCTTGTGAAATTTTTTTATCTCTCATAGTTTTCGCGTAATGGCTTGCTAAAGTCATATTTTTGCATGTTTCCATTTTAACGACTACACTAAAACCAACTGATATACCAAACTCAAAAAAATCACAGTGGATAAAGACATTGCAGGCTACAATGACATGCTTATGAAATTTAAGAATAAAAATTATTTGAATTTTAAAAAATTGCTGAAACTGAAAATAAAAATTTAAAAATTTCAATAATTTTTTTAAAAATACAAATGTATATTCTATAATTTTATGAGCATGTCATTGTAGCCTGCAATGTCTTTATCCACTGTGATATTTTGAGTTTGGTACATCAGTTGGTTTTAGTGTAGTCGTTAAAACGAAAACAAGCAAAATATGACTTTAACAAGCCATTACGCGAAAACTATGAGCGATAAAAAAAATTCCTAAAGTCAAATTTAGTCACATTTTGTGTCTAAAACAAGAAAAAAAATATCTGGTACAAATACAAAATAAAATAATGATGATGAAAATTGCGGTAGACCACGCCCTTAAATGACCGTGTTGCGTAAACGGAACAGTCTGTACTTGATATATGCTTTTATTGCCTTTTTAATACCAAGATAAGGATGAATGGCCTCTACCTCAGCTGCCATGATACTCATATAATTTGTCAGCGCACCTACATTGTCACGTGTAAGACATGTCTCCCAGTCAGCCGAATTTTCATGGGCTGCTGCCTGAAAGTGCAACAAAGATGAGCACACCTCTCCAGACAACTACTCCCCCACAGCAATGAGTAAGCTAGCATGGATGGGGAGACAAGCCCAGTACACATGGGGATGGAGGCCAACAGAAGGAGCAGCCAACACTGTGACTAGCTACACTTTTTATTACTGGTACCTTCAACCTACCAAGTTCAACGAATAATGTTTTACAGGTTTGTACCTTTGCAGTGGCATAGCACTACTAAGGTGTTAATTGTCATTATTCGTACAGAACAGGCTTAGAACAGGTGCAGAGTGCTTTCATCACATGAAGGTTCATATATGGTCAACAGGCATTTCAGTATACGAAGAAAGGTTTCAGCTGCAAGTATGAGAAATATATAACGACAGTAAAGGATTGTAGAGTCGCAGTATCACCTTAACTGGTTCTGTTTTCTCCAAAGCAATCATTTTCTCAGCTTCCCAGGAATATTAAGGGTGATGTTATGGAGAGACTGGAAACAAAGCAGACCCACTCTGGTCTAAGAGAGATGCCAAGGGTGACTAACTTGCAACAATACACGACACAAACATGCAGCAATAGTTTTGTCGTTCAGGCCAGTGTGCTACAAAGTTGCCACATGGCACAGTGCGAAAGGAACACACTGTGGCTCAAAACCCAGTTTGGAGGCTCAGAGCAAGAGGAGTTGTAACTGTTTTTTAAACATAGAGATGAGATTATTTAGGTTTCCCTAAACCCAACCACACTGAGTCTTGCTTCAAGTCTCTCTCATGCATACACACCCAACCTCCATCACAGGTGCAGAGCAGAGTCCACCGAGCAATAGCTCGGAACTCTCGTAAATTAAAAACCAAACCTTGCCCGATATACAGAGATTCAAGACCGGTACGTCAGCAACCTTAGGACCAACTGCTGAACCAAGAAACAACTAGGTAATTACTTAAGTCCTGTTGGCAAGGCAAGAACCACGGAGGGATCGGAGACAAATGTGAGGGGGTACTAGTGATGGAGGTATTTGAAAAATAGTAACAAATCCCAGCATTACTGGCTACTTCAGATTGTTTTCTAATGATCAGACTATTGCTGCAAATTACCTGGATCATCCCAATGCATATACCGTATTTACCCATGTAACACCCGCCCCCATGTAAGACCCGCACCCCATATTGTTAACATACTCTCTCCGAAAAAAATATTTTTTTACTATTTTGATTAAATTTAATTTTTTTTTGTGCAAAAAAAAGTAATGAAATTGTACTCGAAAAGTATACACCCGCACCCGTTATTGTTAATATGCTCAAATGAAAACATAATTTTTCACAATTTTGTTTGAATTTAATTTACTTTTGCGTGAAAACGTAATGTGTAGCACCACGCGCAGCATGTTGGAACAAAGATGGAAATGACTGGTGCTGATCGTGGAACATGGGCGAACGATCCATGGCAACGTATGCTGCACTCTGTTGCTACAAGCTGTAACTGAAGAATGCACTCAGCTGCGCTGTACTGCGGCGCATTCTGACGAAGCCACAAAACACTATCTCGACCTTCGCGCTGTACTGTGGCGCATTCCGACGGAGCTACAAAACACTATCTCGGCCTCCACGCTGTACTGCGTCGCATTCTGACGGTGCCACGAAACACTATATCGGCCTCCGCGCTGCTTGTACGTGCATAGATGCTTGTTCATCGGGCCAAACAAGTCAAATAATGCATCGTCAATCAACATTGTTGTAATATGCAGATGTTTTTAGAATAAAACAATTCACTAAATGGCGTGGTGCTGGCTTGGCGCATCTCAGCACAGGCCGGCGCTGCCTAGATTGCTGGAGTTTGGAACGTCCCGGAGGGCGGCCATGGCGCCACGAGCTGTACGCACGGTACATCGGTACAGGGCGTGGGCGACGGTAATGCCAGTGTTTTGTATTTACATCTAATAAGCTACTATCTGATGTTATATTGTATACACTTATATTTCCTTTGTAATAAATACATTCCAGCAGTCTGAAATTTATGGTAAATCCCATTTTTCGATGCCTCATTTTTCATCCAAAACCATGATTTATGTGTATGACCCGCACCCCAACTTTTCAATTTGGTTTTTTGGAAAAAAGGTGCGGGTGGTACATAGGTAAATATGGTATACAAACAAACCAAGTGTTAGGAGGGGTGTGGCACAAACTCTTTCTCTTAAGGAAATAACCAGTTATGTTCTTTACAAAAATTCTCACTTGACACATTAACAAAAATGCTGGGAATAAATGAGTAACCTTTTAGCAGTGAGTTTTTTCCCTCCACCGGGACATGCCCCCTCAGTGCATCTGGTAACTGGAACACTCTCCAGAATTTCCCACTTTTTAAGAAGAGAATCAGTAAAACCCTTACTAGAAGTTGCATTTTAGCACAATTTGCACAAATTAATTTAATGTCACTATACGTTAGTCCTATAATTCGACCAGATCCATGTAAATTAATTAAACATTAAAAAGTTTACAGGTTTATAGTTACAAGAAGTTATTAAAACCAATTTTTAAGAACTAAAGGTAGGGCCTATATAAAACTTAAATAAATATTTCACACTGATAACGTTGTCAACAAAAAATAAGCTTCACTGTGGAAGTTCAAAAACTATATTTACATTTGTTTTAAATATGCTACGTTACCATCAGTAGCATAATTTATTATTTTATTATGTAAGTACATAATACCTTTACACTGCACAAACTGCATAAGAAATAATAAATATGTATTATACTTTCATCACAATAAAATTCTTTTATAAATTTAGTTTCATATATATTGTTTATATCAACAAGTAAGGCATCCTGTCAAACATATGCCACACATTTAATTTAATGATGAAAATTTTAAAATAAAGTAATTTTTGTTATTTCTCATCTTCTTTGATTTTATTTTGAACACCATAATAATTACTACATTACATTTAAAAAACATTTCTTTGTATTTTGCGTAATCTTTGAACTTTGGGACTTTTTAGCTTGTTCAAAATTTTCCTTTGGATGAGTAACTTTGTACATTGAAATATTGCCACAGAGACAGGAATCATGGCACCCGGCTCTTAGTCTGTTTCTGTGGAAATCATAGTGACGTACGTTACTGACTCTAACCGGCCATTTTACTTACTTGCTTCGGGGTGTTGCTTCGCAGATCAATTTTTCTGTGTGGTTTACTACTTTTGTCACCAATTAAATTATCAGTGTCTAATTACCTGTCGCTTTAAGTGTAAATCTAATAAATGTATTCATCAGCGATCTTTTTGTGTAAATCTTAACATTTATTTGAAATTTATTGGATAAATTGGATCCCGGAGTATTATTCCGTCAACTCCTATTGTCACTTATCTTGTCCAACTACAGTCAGACGGGAGTATATCATGGCTGGGTGAGGTAGCAAGAATGATAAAAAGTGAAAATGTAGCAAGGTGCGGCATTAGTTGATGAAGTACTACAGGTGCTGGCGAGAATTGTTTCAAGTGTAATTATATCTGAACGGAGCTTTTTCAGCAGTGAAACGTCTGTGGTGAAACTTGGCCTTAAGGAACAGGAATGAATCTTCCCTCATTGCTGTTATTTGTGTTCGCCGACTTAAGTTCATTTTTGCTAGATAAAAAGTGTTGCAATATATAATGATACGAGCCCGGTATTGATTTGTAAACTGAAACACTAGTAAAATGTCTTAGCGAGAAAAATATTTAGATATTAACTGAGTTCAAAATAAATCTTTAACTGCTTATATTCAAAACCCCAAGTCTCAAGTGGGACCGTAACATGCCCCGTAGTAATCATTTTAATGAAAATTTTCAACAAATTACTGCGACTGAGCTATTCAGTGATTACTTTGTGAAATATAACCTTCACATCAACACCAGGCGTTACAAAGGCAACAAGCGATGCATCACATATATGTGGCACCACAAACAACAATTTTCACAACTCATGACAGCAGACGTGTCACATCTAGTGAACCATAAAGGTGCTGCAATATAGCGTTTCAGCATCAAAATAAAAAAACAAACTTCCACGCACGAAGAAATTGTAGACTTCCTCCAGCCGTATTAACCTTTTCACTGCTATTGATGAATTTGTTTGTAAGTAAATTATGTGCTGCGTGAGCTCTTGACTAATATATCCATCATATCTAAAGTGCTCTGGCCGTGCGAAGGATGAAAATATTCGTCCCGCATTCACTGCTCTCCGACTGCTATCTGCGTATTTATTTGTCCATAACTGAACAACATCTAGTGGCATTGTCTTTTACTACAGATATAATTCTCGTGAATCATAGAGTCCGTTGGCGTATCATTGCGTACATTTAACTATTTTTATCGTCGGTAGAGTGTGCCATTATCTACTCACACATTCGTAGTCGCACTAGGTATGCACGAGTGCACAAAATCTATAGCAAGCTTTCTTGAACATAATTTTTCGACTTTTCTAGAAAGCTAAAACAAATTCGTTATCTGTACCAACAGGTAGCACTGTCATCCATTAATTTTTGCATAGTTCACACCTTGTACAGTTTTTGTGGTATTTTACAATTGACTTTGTAAACAATATTGCTTGCTGAAATACAGCGGACTTTTATTTGCGACTTCGGAAAATATAGTTTAGAAGCATATTGTGTTACATATATTTTTGTAAGATAGAACAGTTATATTATGTTGACTAATTATTATAACGCTTAGTATTTTTTTTCGCGCACATTTTTGCAACCTTTTGTTGATAATATTCAGATGAGACTGACGGTCCCGATTTTAATAGGCATGGTGTTAGAGCTTTTTACATAGGACAACTTTACGTACGTTTACTATAATAAGGTATATTTTCTGTTTATTGTTATCTACAGAGCGTTTACATAGTGATATTTGTCAAGATTATTTTTTACGATTATCGTAATCATTCATCTAATTGTCATTTTACAAACTTTACTCTGTCATGTCACGGAAGAAGAAATTGACAAACGAGGAATTGCTGGCGATGTTAGCAGAAAGTGATGCAGATGATCTGAATACTATTTCTTCTAGAGACGATGGTTGGGAAACTGATAAGTCAAGTGATGAGCCTTGGCATCACGTAGCCACGACTCGTGCACCACCTCACAGACGTTTTCCAAGTTCACCTTCAGAAAGTGATACATACAAGTGAAAATGTGTCCGATGGGGAACCAGTAACCAAAAAAAGAAAATCGTTGGACATTACGTGGGGACATCAAGAATTTGTGCCACAGATTTATGACTTTGATAACACTAATTCTAGGAACACAAGCAGCATTACTGAGACAGGAACATTTGCTGATTTTTTAAATATATTTTTTTTCAAAAGAGCTAATGCAGTTTATTGCTTCAGAAACCAGCAAATTTTTTGACTTCACTGTTCAAAACACCACTTTATCAAACCATTCACGCCTCAAGAAATGGGAGAACACAGACTGGGAGGAAATGTATGTATTTTTGTGTGTTTGCATGCTTATGCCAAGAATGAAGAAATTCAGCATAAATGAATACCGGTCGCGAGATGCCCTGCTAAAAACACCCATATGTGGTGTTAGAGGAGAGTACACTGAAGGTTGTCAGAGTACCTGAAATAGATAAATTATCATGTGATTGAAATCATTGGTGTACAGCACCTTGAAGGGTTTTAAATTATGAGCTTTCTTGGAGAAAGTGGTTATGGACATGTCTTTGGCTGTCCCCTCGTTGGAGGAATTTAGGGCAGGGGAACTGAGCTGGTTGACTGGTTGGGGCTGCATCCTTAATTGTAGTTTTGATTGGTTGCCCTTGTTTTCTGCCTTCTTCGTTTCAGTTTGTTTAATTTGGTTCGGTTTGCTCTTTCTTTTGAGGATGTCTGTCAGCAGAGGTTTGTTTAGCTTCCCTTTGCTTGTTGGGAATTTGTTTTCGGTGATTTCACTGTCCCTGGTTTTATGGGGCGTGTGTTGGTAGTGTCTTCGGGGCGTTGAGTCGCTCCTTCTGTTTCGTATATCCCTCTAACGGCCGTGGCGGGGCAGCCTTTATGGGAGGAGAGTCTCAGGGTTCCGGTTGGTAGAAAGATAAGGGAGGGGGCGGCCTCGGTGCTTGCTTGGTAGGTGAAGAGGCGAGCGGAGCTCAGTCATACAAGGAGAGTGGGACGAGGAGGTAGCAGGTGAAGTTGACGATCAGTCGGGTGTGGCCCAATGAAGTTGCAGTGCCAATGGTCGACGATTCAGTGGGAACCTTCCTCTGTTAGGTGTGGGTGATTGCACGTTCAGTTTTGGGCTAAACGAGGTGAATGGGAAGGTCCAATCGCAGCTCAAGTATACAGCAGACGACTGATGGTTGTGGTGATCACGAGGATTTGGGGAGTCGTCCCAATTTTGCCGTTTTCCCTTTTTTAGGAGAGACTGGATCAGTTGATGATAGTCTCTGTCTGATAAACAGTTTTGGATGTCTAGGAGTTTGCCTCATGATGAGTTCCGAGTCGTTTTGAAGCATTGCGGTTCGCAACTAAGAAGAGACGGGAAAAGCACTGTCCAAGTCTACTAGGAGTATAAATGGGTGCGCAGAATTTATTTGTGAGAAGGGAAGCGACAAGCTGATGTTTTGGGAGTGATAGCACTGCAATTAGAAGGTTGAGGATCTTTAATACCTGCTGGTACACCAATTAACCCATTTGATGAGTGCCATATTTATATATTTGGATCATGTGTAACTCTGGTTCAGAGATGTAAATGGTGTGTGTTTATAATATGTATGTAAAATAAAGCTCAGGAAGCCATGAAGAGTATTGTGTGCGACGAGTACTCTTTTAGAATACGTATTTTAGGACAAAAGTCCTTGTGTAAAGTTCAAATGTTGTTTGAGATTTAGTGTCAAAAAGTGTATGTTCGGCTTTGTACCGCACATTGTTGTGAAATTATGTTGAGAGAGGAGCACTGTAGATTGTTGTTATTGAATATATGGATTTAAATCTAAAACAGTGTGTGTAGTTTTCTCACTGAGTAATTGCATTTCTGTTGTGGTAGCATTGAGCATAGATTATAACAGACATTTCTTGCCTTTTGGGTGGATATGGCTCTTAAAAGGGGCATTAGTGAAACCGGACCTTTGATGGCTGGCCAAGGATAGGGTGCCTTCTTCCTTGGTAGTTGGCATAAAGGTTACAAGTGCAGGTACGGGCGTGGGATGCAACATTTCTGAACGCCTAGCAGAAATAATGGAGGATGGTAAATACTCGTATTTCCCCTAAGCAAATATTTAGTGTTCATGGAACTGCTCTGTTTTCGAGGCAGATGCCAGAACGGTCATTTATTTCAAAGAATTAAAGAGAGATGCTTGGAATTATGGTCGCAAAAGATTGTATCACCGTCGTGGTAATTGATACACCCAGAGTAGTGTAATGTAAGGTAGAGTAGACAATAGTGAATGCGAGTAGTGTCAGCTGAGGTATGGGGCTAAAAGTGAGTTGCAGACGATGTTGTAACTTACAGGCACTTACCATAGGAACTTAATCTATCAGTTGTCCCTCAGAAACCAAAACATTATATCTATTCTACACCACCACATAAACCCTTGTTTAGAGACCAGAAATAATAGCATACTAGTATAGAGGTATTAAAAGACTTTTTAATAGATTTGGAAAAATGTATTTACTGGAATGAAAATAAAATAGAATTAATATACCACCAGAAATATTATTGTGTTAAAAGCAAAATACTGTTACAAGTTTGAGCACAAACTTTTAATGTGGGCAATTCCCATGAGTTCTTTGGGATAGAGGTCTTATAATTAGAAATAAAAGAGTTAAATTAAGTACTGGATTTAATAGCTCACAAAACTACGAAATACACAAAACAGTAATCAACTATAATTCTCACAACACAATTAGTTATGCACACAATTACTCCTGTGTCACAGACACATTAATTAGCTTGGACAATTAAAGCACAAAAAAAGTCTACCATCAATTAATTGAAAATTATAAATCACAATAAAATTCAGTCATATATCCAATCAACAGGCTTTCAAATAAGGACAATATACAACCTTATCAGTTCGAAGTGGTGATGGCTCACCATGTGCTGCGCAGCACCCCGAGTGCACCGCTGTCTTCACTCTTGAGGTCTTCGGTTCGACTCCCGTCGCGCACCTCCTCTTCGTCTGTCAGCCCGCCGCAGCAGTCCTCTTGTTTCGCCCAACACTACTCCGAAGGTAGCCGCCTGCCGCCTCACAGTAGACTCTGACGTCACCAAGATGTCTTCACCAGTCTCTCTCCACAGGCGTAGCACATTCCTCTAGCACTACCAATAGCGAACTCTCCCCAATTTGTCGATTCAGCCCTTATATACCAGGCAAAACAGTAGGGGAATTACCGCATTACAGGGGTCTAAAATTAGATATTTCATCATGTTTCGGACGAGATTAGAGTCACGTAGGCCGCTTCGCAGGGCAAAAACGCAGTTGGGACAGGTATCTATGACGTAGTTTCGGCGGGATTCCCACTATGAGACACTCGGGCTTTGAGTCATGGGCCAGCCCTCAAGGTGTTTCGACACAGGCCCCATACAGCCCGCCCTCAGAAACACAGCATGCAACACTGGCCCCTCCTTAAGTCTGTTTGTCCCGAACAGACACAACAGCCTCAGATCCATCATAGAGGGCTAATCTGTCGATGTGTACAACTTTAGGTCCTCTCGCCCTAGAGCCTCAACGAACTATCCGAAATACAACATCATTGATCTTCTTCACTATTTCGTAAGGGCCTTCCCAATTCTTCTGCAGGTTGGGACAATACCCCTTCTTTCTCTGAGGGTTGTACAACCACACCAGTTGAGCTTCTTGAAATGTTTCATCTGGTGCATTCCTTTTGTAGCGAGTCTTCATACTGTCGGTGTTGATCTTAAGGTGTCGCCGGGCAAAGTTGTGAGTGTGAACCAACTTGCGACGTAACTCGCTGGCATACACTGGGGATGCAATCTGGTCTTCCTCCGCCGGTCGTCCGAACATCAGGTCGCTCGGGAGACGGAGCTCTCTTCCAAACAGCATCCTTGATGGTGTCACCTTAGTTGCTTCATGAACAGCAGAACGGTATGCTAGCAGAAACAGTGGTACTTTGGAGTCCCAATCCTTTTGATTATCAGATAC
>PNEQ01022401.1:0-32852 GCA_003012365.1 Medauroidea extradentata
CTCTAGATATAGAAGGCAACCTTCATATCTTAAAGATTTCACCACCTAGGAGGGGGTGAATGTACTAGAAAATGTAGTTATCTTTGACTAATTTCTCTTTGTTGTTTAACTTTAAGTACGACTATCTTGCAAACTAGAACATCAGATCTATTCTGTGAAATAAAGCCTAATTCAGGTTTAAATGTTCTTTCTATTTCAGACATACTCCATGGAGTCAGGGGCGTCATTTCGGGTTTTTCTGGGGAGGGGGGACAAGATTTTGTTTTCCGGCGACAGTGACCTTGTTGCATCTTTTTTATTAATTAAGCATGTACAAATTAGATACTTTAATAATAAAACTTCAGTTTTATATGCTTAAGTTAGCATAATTTTAATTTAAAAATACAAAAAATACATTTTTACACATAAAATTCTAAATCCAGGGGGGGAGGTGGAATGCCACCCCCCCCCCCATGTGGTTCCAAATGACGCCCCTGCATGGAGTATGTCCAAGAAAATAAATCCAGTCATGCACTCCCATTGCACAGTTCTTTCAAAGATCATAACTTATAAGTTAGCTGTTTTTCCAAATGTGTTGGATGTTACTGTTGTCCTTGTGTTGTATATTGTGTAAATTATGTTAAGTAGGCTATGTTGTATGACAACCAAATAATTATGGAAGGCTAAATTTCTAAAGTGAATGGTACTAATAGGTTTTGCTACTATGAATCAAATTTTTTTTGCCACAGGTCTATTAATTGCAAATGTGTTTTGCCAGGTCTGTCATTCAAAATATGTAAATTAAAGCAGTTTTTCCAAATGTGTTGAGTATTGTTGCGCCTGTGTTGTATGTTCTGTATATCTTAAGTATGTTGTATGACTAGGTCCCAAACAACAATTATAGTAAATTTCTAAATTGAAGACTACTGATATACCTATTTTTGTTACTAACTTCAACATGTGTTTTATACTGACTTCATTGTTCCTTTGCATAATATCTGGCGTGTATTCTATTTGTTCAAAAGGTGGTGTAACAAAATAGCTGTTTTCAAATTTGTTAAATGTTATTGTTGTGCTTGTTTTGTATATTCTGTATGTTGTATGTGTTATGGTCATGTATAGGTACTATGAAAACTCCGTGTTTATAAAAAAAACATTAATCACCAATATATTTATTGGGGCCTATGCGAGGGCGACGAACTGTGGTTATTTACATGTCAATATTTACATCAACAAGTGGCAGGAATACTGAAATTGAGCGAGAATAAAAAGTAGCAAGACAATAAAAATTTACCATGAACAGCCTTACGCAAACCAGCGCCATTAAATCAGTTAAATGACTCTTTCATAAGCTCCTATAAAAACTTCACAGATTGCATGAAAGACACGTGGTGCTAGAAGTACCACGTAACATTTAAAACAAACAAACTACATTTAACTTGGTCCACGGTCTAAGAAGAAGACTTGGCCACTGCTGCGCCTTTCTTAAAATATTCTGTAGGCATATTTACAAGTGCAGTCAGCACAGCAAATAACAACAGCTGCAATAATTATATAGTAAAAATAATGTGTAGGAATAGGAGTCAATTTAACACTACAAAGGAGCACTCAGCATGTTTAAAATTTAACTCCTAGCAAAACAAATAAAAGCTTTAATTTTTAAATTACAACTTACCTTTGCCAAAAATTGCTGGACATCGTCAACATTCCAGTTTTGAATAATCAGGTAGGAGGAGAATCGTCGTCTCGACATACTTAATCACAGACGATTGATACGATTCCGAAATCGTAATTAAACCCTACAAGCAATATAGATAAGTCAGTACTTCAAGTGGAAATGTTTTTAATACACAAACATCACTTTGCAGTTGGTTCAAGCCATTTCATAATTAACACGACGTAATTAATTAAAAATAAATAAATACAACCGCTCGATTATTTACGTGTAAGATTACCTATTTGAACTTAAAACATCGAACATACCAGTTAATTAAAATAATTCCTACAAATAATATCACAGTTCTTAATACTTCTTAGCAACACAGGAATGTCACAGTAGGCGTGCCCCTACTATTCACTGGCACTACGACGAATAACCTCATGGCACCAAAACAAATTTAACATTTTCACTACTTTCATTGTTCTTTCCTACTCCAACAAACATCGCAACTTACAATACAACGCCACCTACACAAACATTAAAGAAATATATATTTAGTTACATAAACGTAATTGAGATAGCGCTGAAAGCAGTGCTAGAACTTGAGGACAGTACAAAAAAATTAAGATCTAAATATTAACATCCGCCATGATGTTTTAAATACTCTTCGCCATATTGGGTTAATTTTATGTGTGGTTTTATAATTATTGTCATTACAATAGTCCGAAACACTAGAGTAATTATGAACTCAAAATTGTATGCGTTAAAATATGGTTTATAAATATTTTAAGTCTATTACAAAATAAGATTACATTGGGCATATGATAATCATCACGAGAAAGATTCCTACTGCTGTGGAATGTAATATACAAAAAAATATATACATGAAAGTCACGTCAGTGCAATATACAAAAAAAAAACTTTCACATTTCAATTTTCTTTCATAACTATTGAATTCATTTTTTTAATATGATGTGACGCCATGTTGACGTTATAACCACGGTGAATTTGTCTTTCAATACTTTTGTCTAGAATTTCGTAAAAAATTTGGTTTCAAACATGTTTGAAATATCCTTGATTCAAAAAATTTAAGAACATAAAATTCGTTTTTCTGACTTTCAAATAACACATTAACTATTTTTTTTTTTTTTTTTTTTTTTTTCAAAATTAAACCATATTAAAAATTAATATGGACTACTGTCTTGAAATTACAGGTCTAGACACTAGACTCTCTACCAACTAATAACTTGACCCCTTTATGACTAAAAGCACCACTAGTAAGGAAATGTTGTTTTAACAATGCAATGAAAGTAGTTTCAGGCCATCGATGATGATTAGAGATATGGAATGAAACTCACAATGGGAAAGGAGGAGGGCGGAAAGACTGGTTAGGATCATGGAGGCATTAGTCTATGGAGTGGCATCTGCCGTACATTTCAATGGTAATTGTGTGAAGCCGATCATTTTCGAACATTTTTGAACTGCGCATGCGCAGAACGTTATTTTTCATGAGTCGCCATATTTTGGGTAGCAAAACAATAGCAGAAAGCAATGTAATTGTGTAATTTTTTTTACAACAATTCGCGCAAATTCTCTATTTGAATCGTACACAACAGTTTACAAATGCTTCAGAAATATAAAAGAACCGAATTAGCTCTCGCTGTGTGTATGTACTTTATAAACTTGATGAATTTAAATGAAAGTTTCTTACCTGTACAAAGATAATCCTCCACAACGATCGAATCTGTTTGTAAGGCCAAGAGCTACACAAACTTTCACCATAATGTGTAGTTAACAAAAAACTAAAACATTTTCATTCAGCTCAATACTATGTTTACATATATTTGCCACCACTAGCTCTATCCTTGTCTTTAAACGTCGTCTGTTGGCTGGCTTAAAATTTGCTTAAAGGCTTCCACTCCTTAGACTAATACCTCCATGGTTAGGATGTATAAGATAGTGGAACAGGATGGAGGATGGAGCCAGGAGCGCACTAGCTGAAAATCTTGATAAGGGTGGATATCGGGGTAGAGGCAACAACAGTAAAAAGATACAGTGTCGTACTACTAGTGACATAGGTGTTTAGGTCCGAATATTTTTCGGACCTGTATCCGAAACCACATCCAGCTATTCGGAACTGGTTCCTGGTACCGGTCCGGCGGACTCATTGGGTCCGGCCATCTGGCTGTGTGCTAGACGGTTCATGGTGCTGCTCTCATAAAATTCAACGGAAAATTCAAATGTGTTGCGCACTGACCATAGAATGAAACTGTCAGAAACCTTATTTTATGCTGATTCCCGGTACTTAGCTCCATTTACAGTTTGTCAAAGCCAGGTAGAAAAATTAAAATTGGTTGAAATAGATAGGTTAGCATACTTGAAAAAGTAAGGTTATACTGTTATATCTGCACAAGTTCTGTTCTAGTAGAGAAACCTGAATAAATATAATTTGTGTATGAAAAAAGTTGTAGTATAAAATACACAACTTTTAAAGATTATATAATGTGATGCGCAACGCCCGCGCTGCTCTTCCAAATTAGCCACATCCCGTGATTATACGTGGACAACAGAGGCGGCAGTACCGCTTCCACATATGGGAAAGCGCCCGACCACATGCGCGCATGGGCAGCAGCACCTAGACGCCGCCCCTGCGTTGTCGAGTGTATATAGTATGTGCGCCACCTTATGAGAACTGCCGTTTATTGATAGGGAAGTGCCACGTTGATGGAAACCCCAGTAATTTAGCTTTTTGTAAACACATATCGTTTCTAGCACTTCCATGCTAGCTCCATCAACGGTGGTAACACCACCAAGAGGTAGCAGTGTTTAAAGGCCAGGAGTAACCTTGTTATGTAATTAAACTTCATAATTAAAACTTTATCGTTATTAACCTCAAAAACGGCAGAAACACCCCTGCACCTCCTGGGCAAGTTGGACTCGCCCATGCAACCAACTTAGCCGCCCATTTCTTTTTGTGTTATTTTTTCAAGTGCTTTAATTTAATTTAATTTCAATTTAAATCAGTAATGTTTTGTATGTCTAATTAATTCCTTAAATCGTTTTAATGTTGTCAGTTTTCTTTTGTGCCACATAACTTTAAAATACGTATAGTAAATCCAGGAGTAAATGAAAATCATAAAAAACTTTCCAACAAATCAAGTTTGGGACACTAATCAGCAAGTTCGTGTTTTCCAAGTGTTCTGCCCTTCGCCTCTGTTTTTTCTAGTGTAATTTGTGTTTCGGAGGTTATTTCCCGCGCTCCGCCGGACGAGGTCGCTGGCACGGGAAGAAATCGCCAGTTGGCCCTAAGCGGCAGAACTAGGCAGTCGGACGCAAGTCACTCCGGGCCCTTTAAGACTTTGCATAATCACTAGTGCACCAATAGCTTCAGTTTTAAATCTCGGTACCGTTAATTTTATTTTCATTGGCCAGGAGGTGCCCCTCGACCCCTGCAACTCAACCGCCCAGGGACTTAACATAATTTCACAGTCACCCATGTGGTGTTTTTCAAACAGCGTAGCCCACCGTTCGGGCCTAGAACCGGGTCCGCTTAGCGCAGGGGCGTCATTTGGGTCTACAGGGGGGGTTGCCTCCCCCTAGATTTCGAATTTTTGTGTATAAATATATTTTTTGTATTTTTTAATGTAAATAATGCTAACTTAAGGACATAAAACTGAAGTTTTAATATTAAAGTATCTAATTTATACATGCTTAATTGATAAAAAAGATGCAACAACGTCACTGTCGTCAGAAAACAAAATCTTGCCTCCCCCCCCCCCCTGGAAAAACCTGAAATGACGCCCCTGGCTTAGCGCACCACCATGATTGGATAGTGTACGGAGTATGGTATTATACAATAAATACGGATATCATTGAGGTACGTATTTTATTGGTTTGCCGCTTCACTGCCTTCAGGGCACGGGTCCCTTAAATCCGCACTTACCCAGAGTGTTGCATAGGGTGTTGTCTATTGGTGCTTTGTCTGTGCTACGAGCGTGTGGAACGCCAAAAGATTCTCTTGCGTAAGTATCAACGACGACGAGCGGGGAGTGTTACTTCCATTAAACGGCCGTCGGCCGCATGGCCCTGTAAAATAGGGTCTCTGTCTCTCATTCTGAGGGCCCATTATCTAATAACGGGCTGGCGCTATCGGGCTTTACTTTGCTGGTGCTATCCGGTGGAATTTAATACCTAACTACCAACCCCACCCGCATCAACTTTTATTGTCTGATGCCATGTTGGCTCATTATAACTCAGACCTACCTCTCACACTGACATGTGAAGCATCTCGATTTGGAGTTGGTGCTGTTCTCAGTCAGAACAGAATAATGTGTGTGGCAAAGATATTCTCATATATTTATGTTCACTCACAATTATTTCCATGGAGCACAAGTATGCAACAAACCAAGATGGCTGGTATACATATTGCAATGGATTTTATGTGTAAGGATGTGTAATAAGTAACGTTAAGAACATAGCAGTTACTATTAGTTATTCAAGGAAATGAACACATACAATACATATCCCTTCTAGTGAGTGATTTTAAACAAATATTAAATTTAATTAAATTTATGTACTTGAAAAGTATTAAAATGGGATGCTAAGGTGATCAGCAAAGTATGGTGTGCCCTTCATTCTAATGTGCTGGCACATTTCCAGACACTTCCATATCTTATTTAATGTAAATCATTTTTACAAAAATACTTATGCCTTTGCGACTTTGTCTCAAAGTGTTCTGTATTATACATACCAAGTAATTTATGTAGTCCTATTAATTGAAAGTATTAAACATGTTCTTGTGGTTTTTCATGATTTTTTGTTAGTATTTTTTGTTTTGTTTTTAACACATGTATGGCAAATTTCCACTTTTGGTGTGATGCCCGGCTTCGCAGTGTGCCCATCAAAAAGCCACGGCCAGCCCAGTTCCAACCACGTTTAATAAGTGTTGTGGTGTGGACCATCCCATAATAGGTTCCAACAATAATTCTCTCCAGACAGCGGCACACAGGGCACAGCCCGGCGGATGACCCTGGCGTTACAAGAGTCTCGTGCTGGTCCGTGAATAGCCGGAATTGGCCAGCTGGCGCTCATCCTAACTCTTAGAATTACCGCTCCGACAAACCTTGTGACGACCGCGTGTTTCAATTGGCACCGCAACTAGTGTGTGTGGCTGAACACTACCATGTTAACTTCAAAAGATCGAGCGATCGTACTGCCATCAGCCGCCGTGGCAACACCAGAACGGTGTGGACCGACATCCCTGTGAATATCTCCGTGCAAACGTGCCATATCGAGCCACAATGAACCACTGGTCAGTGGACAGGTGTGCCACCTGCAGAAAGGTTAGAGACACAGATCCTTTCGCGAAGTATGATCTATCGGCGAATATTTGCCATTGCTTACCTACACCTAACCTTGCTATACCCATTCCGACATGGCAGCCCAGAGGAACTCCCCGAATGCAAGAATATCAGACCAACCACCAGCAAAGCAAAGGATTAGAGATAGACTTAACTTGCTGTGAACATTGCAGAAAGCATTTCGCGACTATGTCCCTGTGTATGCCGATAGAATAGCAGCACGTACAGGCAACTTCACATGCTGGCAATGCAGTACCTGACATAGTAACGTAAAAATCTAACTGCAAACACCAGACGAATTTGTTGCTACCCACCATCCTGTAGCTGATGAATGTCAATAGGAAAACTGTAATGGCTTATGTAGGAGTACAGCTCAGTGTCGTGAGTGTCAATGGCGATGTCACTTTATGTGCATAACCACACTCGAGTGGGCTATATACCAGCGTGGGTACCACCAGAGTAGGATCTGCTTACATAAAACGTAAACACGTGTGATTTCAGAACACTGTTACGAACCACCATGGACAGAGACTGTTAACATGCCACCCAGCTATTCGGCACGCCTACCGCCACCCACATCTAGCATTCTGCAGCTAAACATGCCACCACTCATGACAACATTTACGTCACACCAAATGAAACCAGTAACATCTTCTACCACACTTCCAGTAATGACACCAGCAAGGTTCCAGACACTTCCGAACTTTGCAGGTCATGGTACAGAGGATCCTCGGACATTTATTGAAGATTGTGTGCAGCGATTAACACTGTATGGCATACCAGTAGAGGAATGGCCCAGCATTGTCAGTGCTCAGCTGACAGGGGATGCGTGTGCTTGGTGGAAAACCACAACAGAATACCAGATGATATGGACTCAATTCGGGGAGAAATTCTTGGTACGCTACACAAGCACACTTGCTACTATACAAGCACAACTAGCAATATTTAATGAGAAACAACACCACACAAAGGAGTTAGAAGAATTTGTTCGTCGTAAAGTCAACTTGCTCACACGATTCTATCCACACCTACCATCAGCTGATGTACTAGATTCTGCCTTCGTGACAGTGTTACCAAAATATCATTCGGCACTTCGCCCAGTAATTTATAATGGTTATAACAGTTTTATACACACTGCAACTGGAATTGCACGGGACACAGCCGAGCTACGCCAAATGAAGAACCGGTAAAGAACCAATCAAACTCAAATTCACCAGAGGAATAAGGCATCCAATGTCATGATAACTGCTCCATCCAATAGCAGACCAACGACCCAGAATTCAACTCGGGGAAACTGGGTTGTGCCCTCTGAACACAGTGTTGGCGCCAACCTTCCTGCTGACAGGAGCAACAAAACAGGCATTCTCCCACCGCAGACACCATGTTACTACTGCCTGGGCCGACAAATGCACTGGCACAAGGACTGACCATTGATAGGGAACAAACCGCAGTCGACACAGGGAAATGGGTTTGCGGGGTAGGGAGACCACCACCCCCATACCCAAAGAAAGAATACACAAATAACTCCACTACTACTGCACAAAATAATGAAATGCCTAACTATCTTGGACAAATATACCAAAATTACGACAGCTTGCTACACATCCCGGTATATCTGAATTTCGCAGCCTAGTCACCCTCATAAACACAGCAGCATCGCACAACTACATTTGCAGGAAATATGCCACTCCTCAGAAATCACACAGCCCAGAACCAATACAGCTTGCCATTCACGACAACGCGAGCCTTGCCATAGGCACAGACATTGTGACACTAACCATACAGGATGAAGAAATGGAATTGCCAATTACCATTGTTGCTGGCCTCCGCGAAGACCTAATCCTTGGTGTATCATAGCTCATACAGCAAGAGGTTGTGATTGAACTCTCGCGAGACCACATTCACTTTGGACAAGTTCAATGCAAGACTGTATAACACTTGGGCTGCAATCAGTCCACTTTGAAGGTGATACCAGACATCATAGAGTTAGATCATGCAGTCCCTGTGGAACACCAGCAAGCTGTACAGAATATCTTCCGTGAACACAGCGATGTGTTTACAAGTGGTGACCCAATGCACCGTACTACAATTACAGAGCACAGAATACCCACAGAACATGACGAGCCAGTATATACACCACCCAAGGATTACACAATGTACCATCGCCATATCATTTAAGAGCAAGTAACGGAGATAGTGAGCGACGGTGTCCTCGAACCTTCCAATAGCAATTACTACTCTGTCATTGGCTCTTGAAGGTTCTGTGTGGGTCTACGCAGACTGAACAAAACAACCAAGAGCTCTGCACCACCGGTGATCAGAGTTACTACCACACTAAGCCTCCTTGGCCCTGCTAAAGTCATGTCATCATTTGACCTGCGCTCAGGATACTGGCAGGTACTGGTAGCTCTGGAGAATAGGCATAAGACCACTTTCACTTTACCATATGGGATAAGGGATAACGTTTTGCGCAATGCCATTTGGCCTGAAGTGTGCACCAGCTACATTTCAGGCAATGATGGTCCAAGTGTTGGACAGCTACATCGGTAAATTCACCACTTCATCAAATATCGTAAAGGACAATATGGGAAACTCCAGCTTTTTAGCATTGTAAAGCGCGAGACGTGTTACCGACGGCGTGCGCTGGAAACACTAGCAAGATTCACATTCTTATGTCTCGGATTTCTATGATGTTTGCAAATTTACAGACTGAATTTCTCTTAGGCTAATGGTATGAGAAAGTGTTTATTAATATTTTAAATTATAACATATGAAAACAATACCAAACAGAATATGCCTATTTTCTAAAAATCACGATAACATTTCAATTTATACATAACTATAAAACTTGAACTACCCATAGAGCAATGTGCTACTGCAGAAGAAACAGCGCTCCTGTCGACGTGAGCTGGAACCAAATAAACCGTCTCGTGTTTTTCTTATGAGTTTCCTATATTGTCATTGTAAAATATTTGACTTCATACCTCGACGATATAGTAGTCTGGTCGGATACTTGGGAAGACCATGTACGGCACCTGGCTCTCGTCAACGAGTGGTTCGCTGTGGCTGGGCTCACATGTGCCAACCACAAGTGCCACATTGGAAAGACAGAACTGGACTTCTTCGGCCATGTTGTCAACGACCAAAGGGATCGACAGAGTCCCGAACATCTACGACTCATTGAAGAGTGGGAACCTACCCGCACAAGAAAGCAACTCCGAAAGTTCTTTGGACTAATAAACTGGCTACGCAAGTACGTAAGGAACTTTACTACTATAAATGCACCTCTCATAGCTCTCATGTCGACCACCAGTAAATTTCACTGGGACCCAGCTGCCGACCAGGCTTTTCATTCAGTGAAGGAGGGGTTCCGAAACTGTCAACATCTATCATGCCATGATCCCACAAGACACCTGTTCCTGCAAACAGATGCAAGCCAGGAAGGTCTTGGTGCCGTTCTCTACCAGATTGGGGAGGACGGCGAACGCCACATTACAGATTATGGCAGTGCGAAGTTTGAACAGGTTGAACAGTGATGTGATGTTAATGAGCGGGAGTGCCTGGCCATCATATGGGCTTTTAAGAAATACCGGTTGTATTTGGAGTATCAACAGTTCACGTAACGAACTGACAATCGCAGCCTGGTGTGGTTACACAATATGTGTGAATCCAGGAGTAAGCTCACCAGGTGGTCCATGCTCATACAGGCATATGACTTTGTTGTGGAACATGTGCCTGGTGTCGAGAATGAGCTAGCAGACGTGCTCTCATGCTCTCCCGGACCAAACATTTGCACAAATGACCCAGACGAATGGGAAACTATGCTACCACCAGTCCACAGCTGAACCAACTGAAAATCCCAGAGGTCACAAGAGACGAGCTATCGGCTGAGCAGATTGAAGGTTTTATACTGGGTGACCAAGTCACAGCACCTGATGCCATACATTTGAAGGAACAGTGTGCCAGTCACAGCATGCAAAACTGGAGAGTGGTCGATGAATGCTTGGAGACCCGCACCACAGATCAGGCAACCAGGTGGAAGACATTGGTTCTTACCACCCCTGCCAGCAGGTCCTTTGGTATGCGCATGATGGTAACCTCGCAGGTCACCCTGGTGCAGACCAAACATGGCGTATTATCGCTAAATGTTACCACTGGCCCGGTTACTCGAAATATGTGCCAGACTACATCAGAAACTGCAGATTGTGCAACACCCTCAAGTCTCGGAAAATGGGCGGTCAGCAGCAACAAAACTTCGTCTTCCTACAGAACCATTTGACTCAGAGGCACTGGACATTATGGGTCCTTACCTTCGGAATGCGCAGGGAAAGCACTTCATTAAAGTGGTCACCGACAACTTCTCGAGATGGACACAGGCATATGCAGTCAATAGCGCACAGGCAAACATATATTTTATAGCTTTCGAGACTGAAATTTTCCCTCTGTGGGGATTTCCTAGGGTCCCCTTAACTGACAACGGCAGCCAGTATACCTCTGTGAGAGGTGGAGAGTAGAACACCACACCACTGCTTTCTATCATCCAAGGACCATCCCCACCGAGCAAAGGAACAAAGACCTCACTACACAATTACTCCTATGTGTCGGAGACGATCACACCAGTTGGCCTAACCACATCCCAGCTTCACTGTTTTGCCGCCGCACTAGGGTTAATGCAGCTACGGGAAATACCCCAGCAGAAATGGTGCTAGGCCGAAACCTAGCCTGCCCAGGTGAACTAGCAGCCCCACAGACTGACAGAGAAGCAGAACTGCTATGGGAGGAACGACGATGACGAAATGTGAATCAGCAAGTACGCGAAAACAAGGCTTGCTATGTACACACATGGGTACCAACTTCACAGAACCCACCTAAGGTACTCCAACAAGGTGACCTCGTGTACAACTGCGAACACCCACAGTCTGACCACTAAAAGAGATTCTGCGCAGGCCTTGCAGCAAAGTGTAGTGGCCCACTCCCGGTACTCCGCAACCAAGGACCAGGAGTCTACTTAGTAAGAACAAACAACCAACGAGTTGCTAAAGTACACCCACGGCGTTCACATCCGACTGCTGGAAAGCGACGGTGACGATCCAGAAGCTCCACAAGCCAACCATCAAAGTTCAGCTACATATCTTCTAGGCATGTGCGAAGGTCTGTTTTTAAATGCGAAGCGAAGTCGAATCGAATCTTGAATTGTGCGAAGGAATGTCGAAGGAAAGTCAAAGTCGAAAAATTCAATTTTTTTCACATCAGACAGCAAAGAAAAAAAATTTATCACAAACAATTGGTAATGAAAAAAATATTTAAATATACCGTATTTACTCATGTAGCCTAACAAATTTTTTTCTAATGATATTTTGGGTTCAAAACAGGGGGTGCATAAGATAAACGAGGATTATTTTTTGTGAGATTATAACCTCCATAACTCGATATTATACTACGGAATACTTAAATGTAAACGTATCTCAACAAAACCAACTTTAATTTTATGTAACATGAACACCTGCCTACGAGACGTAACATTTTAGGCCTACTCCCTTCCAACCACTAGAAGAAGCCATATTTACAACCACAAATTTCCACTTTGTACAAGAGGTTACTTTCTTTGTTCATTATCGCCGATGACAAAACAAAAAATTACCGAAAATGGCAATTCTGATTTAAATGAATCTGCAGTCTTTACGGTTTAAGATTAAAGTCATAATAAATCGCCGCCGTAATACAAAACGGGAAACGTAAACAAAAACATCGTTGGCAACACCATAGATGAATGAGCAACATGGAGGCACCACACTCCGTTAAGACTTTCTCATTTGTGATCGGGACCATGGCCATAATTCTAAGATCTCACTCTAAAGCTTGCAGTACTACTGGTATGCAGTTTTCTATGATTCGTAGTTCTGTATTGTTTACGTAATATATATTCGTGGGAAAACCGAAATTACACTATTACAGTTGTATTGAGCTAAAAAATGTTTGATGCGTAAGGTATGTAGGGAAATATTTTTAATATGTCCCGTTATTTAGAATATTCCTGTGTTTGGAAGTGTGGATAAATTGTACTTTACTGTACTTACTGATTTACTGGCAACAGATATTGTTTTCGTTGCGCTGGCGTAGTTTTGTTGGATTATTGTGACTCCGGCTTAAGTGAAATTGTGCCGCCGAATGTAGCCTAAACAAAATAAATAGTTCACCACTGTGCCACGAATTTGAGTTTTTAAGTGAAAGTTATACAGAATAATACAATTACAAATAAACAGAAAATTACCTGTTCCACATAAATAATTTTGTCTGTTGTGATGCGAATTGTGGTTATCTTCGACCGACTTTCAACTCGAAGATTTTTATTGGTCGAAGACGAAGTCGAAGGAACAAAAATCTTTGATTAGACTTCGACAATGCGAAGCTTCGCACACCCCTAATATCTTCAGATGCAGAACTTTCCACCTTCGACACCCGACGATAATCCTGCCACCAGGGAGTGAAGGGGAGGATGCAATGAGTAACCAAATTACATCAAGCCCTGTGACCTGAGTTCGGGTGCAAATGGTGAAACCCCACTAGATGACATGGTCAACCTCGATGCAAACATATCCACGGAAAAACCAGCACTAGTCAGGAATGACCCAAAGGACTCCGGAGAGGCAGTCAGCAAGTTACCAATGCCCATGGAAGTTGATGAAGCAGATGTTGTCGTCATGGAACCCAGCAACAGTGAGGCCATCAGGGAGCATGGCACAATGGAAGAAGTCACGACCAAGGAGCTGATGAGAAGTCTCAGCTTCAGTAAACAATAGGTAGAAGCGACAGTCACCTCCACCTACACACCGGCCACTACGATGCTCGGCATCAACATACCCACCACAAGCACGTCAGACACCAGGAGCTTCGAGTGGGGTGGCCCAATGTCCAAGGCCTCCTTCAGCAGCTACAGACACAAGCCAAGCCACTGTGGAATGGACTATTTCAACCATCTCTATGCTCCTCAACAAACCAGCGGTGGACATTGAGGATGTCTGGGGACACAGCATGCCACGAGACACTTTACATCTTGCAGTCCCACTTCTGCCAGTGCTGGTGCCAGATACACTGGCACAGACAGCCACATCAAGACGACAAGAAGGGAACAGGTCCCTACACAGCGAGAACATGACTCCACCACTCCTGCTAGCATCTACATTCCTAACGGTTGGACCATCATCAAGCGACATCACGTGGCAAACTGCCACCTTCAATGATGCCACCGCCATCCCGACTCCACGACCTCAACTGCAGCAGCGTACGCCTCCAGTGGGCTACTAGCTGGCCTGCAGTCCTCCAAAACGACGTCTCCTACCGAGAGCACAGCACAGGTGTGTTGGTGCATCTGCCCACCAGTACCAGCTGCGACCTCACCCACGGCAGGCACCACAGTTCTGTGTGACACCGACCCTGAGACACGAAGTCAAAAGAGCTCCCCACCCGGGGGGGGGGGGGGATTTGACAACGTCCGGCATTTCCCTCTAAGCCCTTATTGACTTCGTCTTCTACCATTTTGTGTCGCCATATACATCGCATAGCCTTCCCGACATCTTCTGTGGCCATGCACACAAATGCCGAGGCCACAGGAGCCTTCCAGGATATGTGCCAGCAAATGGTGTAAATAGTTCGGGTGTTTAAATCCGAGTGTGTATATTACTGTGTATAATTTTTAAATAGTGGACAGAGTTAGTAATTTCTTATTTAATCTCCCAATACATTCTTTATTTTACATGTCCATTTTGTGAGTGCGTGCACAACTTCTGTTCTTTAGTACAGTTCAGAGCAAACACATAAGTTGCAAAGAACGACTACCTATGTCATATATTCATCTATAGCGCACAGCCTAGAAGAGATAAAGTGAACCTAAATTGCCACCGATAGGTGGCAAACTGTATATATAAAAATAAACATTTTTCTCATTATTTTTCCTAACATATGTTTGTAATTCGTAGCATCATATTTTCTGTATATTATTTAATTAACGTAACACTGTTATGATAGGGTTGCCACAGCAGTGTAACCCAAAAAGAGGACACATACTTGTTCAAAGCATTAAAAAGAGGACACTTAAAAAAACACTCTTAGTACACCATAATTTTTTTTATGTAAATGTATAAATGATTTACTTTATTATCTGGTAGTTTAGTAGAGTAAATGCTAAAAAAGCAAACATAATTTCTAGAAATAAACTCCGAGTATGTTAGCATTATAAAATAAAACAGATTGAAATAGTCTTCAACTTTCTGAACAACTGTAAACATATGTATAACAAACGAACAAAGTAATAATTTCTAAAGCAAAGAAGTTGCACATAAGAACGAGGCATGTCGGTACCGTTCCAAAACGTTTCGTAACGTAGAGACCATATAAAAAGTGCATTTTGGCTCTCTGTTCTTGAAAAAGAGGACATTTGGCCCGTTTTTGTAAAACCCGGCCGGACAGTTTATGAGGCATTGAAAAGAGGACATGTCCGGGTAAAAGAGGACGTCTGGTAACCCTATGTTATGATAATGTGCCATTGTTTAAAGTAAACTGCACTTAAATTAAATGTATAGACTCGACAATATAATGTTTGAGATTTGTCAACCGAGTCAAGAAATTCTACCCTACTTTTCCCAGTGGGGAATAAATGACTGAAACTCTATGCTCGAGTTTAATTCCTTTAACTCCCATCTTTCGCCTTCCTGGTGCCTGCTCCTCATTTAACGAGGTAGCAGCCCACTCCTGTTCTGGTGCTCGCTCCATTTAGGTGGTAGCTGCCCACTGTTTACTCCCAGGTGCTCGCCTCACTTCGATGGTAGTGGCCCACTCTCTCCGTCCGGGTGCTCGCTCCATTTCGATGGTAGCGGCCCATTCCAATCCCTCCATCTGGAGAATCCATTCATATCCTGTGCTATACAGAAGTTGTATAAATGGTGTACTGGGTGACCGACAGCCGAGTTCCAACCGCTTTTAATAAGTGTTGTGGCGTGGGCCAGCCCATAATAGGTTCCAACAATCATTTTCTCCAGACAGTGATACATAGGGTACAGCCTGGCGGACGACCCCGACCCTGACATTACAAGAGTCTAATGCTGGTCCAGGAATAACCGGAATTGACCAGCTGGCGCCCATCCTTACACTCAGAATCACCGCTCCGACAAACCCTGTGACGACCGCGCGTGTCAACATCCCAACAAAACAGGCAACTGTCCCGACACTGCTGTGAATTAGTTACAACACATAAGCGGATTCATTTCCCAATGATGCATTTCAGTCAACCTATTTGTGACCATCCTTACTTTGTTACCTATTGTGTTTGACTTAAGGAATCTGGTGACCCTGAATTTCTCTGTAGGTAGGTTGTCAATGTTTTCTGGTACTTGTAAGTTAATGTCTATACAATACATCCTGTCGGAATCAGGAAGAGACCTCTGGTGATTCGGCCCAACGACCCTGTATAATATGGTACGATTACATCGGTGTTTAAGCGAAAAGGAAGGCAGTCGATCATAAATTGTGTACACGTGGGTCCATTATCATCTTTGCCTCATTAGGAAGGTTGCAATAGTATTAACCTATTAAAGGGGAGTGTTAGACAGTTTCATTACATTTTCAGTTTTTTGAGCCATAACATTTGTTCTAATTGTATTATCAAAAATTTTTCTTCGACAGAGCGTAAGATATACTCTTGGTAAACTGCTTGACATACATAATAATGAAACCTTTCATTAACTTGTAATGCAGAATCATTGCAAAATAATCATAGGTTAACTTTCAAGAATTCTCTTGCAATGATTCTGCACGGCAAATTAATTAAATATGCCATTATTGATGTCAGACAGTTTACCAAGAATATATTCTATGCTTTGTCGAAGAGAAAATTTTGGTAATATAATTTGAATAAATGTTATGTCTCAAAAACTGAAAATACAATTAGATAGTCTAACACTCCCCTTATGTTGTGGAACCTATTTACTTGCTTTTCATTCACTCAGAGGGAATTAGACTGGCTAGCACCCAGATGTTTGTCTACTCTTCATTGTTTTACTGTGTTAGCCCGACTGGAGGTTCTTATGCTTCAGACCCACTTGCCTGGCTCACAGTTTAAAGTTTAGTGTTTTTGTGCATAAACTCATGCTGAAAGTATTCCTTGTGAATAAGCACAGAGTGTTTCCTTGGTTTTACTCTCTTGACTGTTTCACAACATTTTAGGTATAATAATTCGCGAATCTCAAAGTGCAACTGCTGCCTGGGAGACAGCAAGTAAACTTTCCTCGACTCTCAATCGCACATGACTGATCGAGGCTGTTTTACATTAGTACAGATTTGGACTGTCCAGGATGTGTCCAACCAAAATTCGTCACATTTGACTCCCCGAGTATTAAAACCTAGCTGTAGCAAACACCGACAGTTCACACTTTTTCAAGTCGGGGGCGGGAATTTAGTTGTGACATAAATGTACAAAATTGGGGAATCAAAGCACAAAGACTCCTATCGGCCCAGTTAACAATATAATACCAAAAATACTTCTCTGGTAATATCACAAATTACCTTCCCATCTAGCTAAAGACAGCCTACAGGCATCCTAAGGTCATCAAATTAGATCCATGTGGGTACCTCATTGTTACCTGGTGCCTTCTGTTTGGATGTCTTATGGACATCTCTCCAAGAAGATGATAAAGCTGAGCTTCTCAAAAGACTGCCTACAGACGTCGCTTGAGGACCACAAAAAGACATACCTCGTAAATCGCTCAAGGACATCCATTGCTGACTACCTAAGAGCTCTTTATACACATCTTATCCTTCAATGATGTCCATAGGCTGCCCTTAGGCAGTTTCAATATTCCTCATAACTCTATGCTCTGGCATGGGATAAATACACTTCAAAGCAACATGATGATACAATAGTGCATCACAGTACCACAGCTACAAAATACTATTAGCATAAAATTACTATAGGTCATTCGGAATAAAGTGAGCACTAAAGATTTAACCTTTGAAAAAAATCACTAGACGTTACTGCATATAAGTCAACAGTTACATTATTGTTTGGTAGCGAATAATTGCATGTAGTTCTGTGTATTTTCTTATTTGAATACAGCATTAGTGAAACAACATCAAATACAAACGACCTCACTGTCTTTAGTATACTTTAAAATATTTATTTCAGTTCTAACTGACATACCTACCTCGTACCTACCAACTGTATAATTTTATTAAATTAGCACCAGCACAAAGCGACGCAACCGAGCCTATTATCGTTGCCACATGCCGCTAATGCTTCGCGCCACAGAGGTAGTTAAAAAATTTCACCTACAGATGGCATCAGAGTTAGGTTTTCGCCGCTTCGCTTGGAAGCGAATTGCGTCATTCAGTTTATTTTTCTGCTGTGTAATGAATATGGGTTTCTGATAAACACATTCAAAAGTATTAGAAGTGACTGTTTATGAATATCATTCCTAAATTGTGTGAAGTCATTAGTAATGTTAAGTTGTTATGTTTTATGATCGCCAGCCTGAGTATCTGGAAATAGAAACAGCATTCCCCCCGCCCCCCTCTGTTTCACACATTAAGAAAATACGTTATTTGTTATTTCTCTTTATGTGCGTCGTCGTCGTTATTTGCAGTATGCTGAACGGAACTTCAATTCTTGAGTTACGTGTGTCGTGTGTGTTTTTAGTCGCGGTTTTAATTTAAAAGTTCGAATATACTGTGCATGCATTTACGAAATTCGTAATGGTAATAGCGCCGTCAGAGTAAATAAAGAGAAACAAGTTTTATAAGATGTTTACTTGCATGTATTTATAACTAAGATTAGTACTTAGTATAGCACATATTCAACACCAGTGCATTTAATGAGTACATATTATAGTTAAAATTTATCGGAGCAGTGTAATGTAAATGTAAACATTGTACAAGCCTATGTAAATAAAATCACGTGGCAATGTTGATATTTACATGCAGCGGCAAGATATAAACTGGCAGAAAATATAAATTAATCATGCTTTCTTGAGTGCTTACTTTACTCCGAATCACCTATATAATATAACAAGATAGGCATTACAGTAGCATAGTAAAATTTGCACTACAATTATGCAAAACAAACACTATCACAACACAAAAGTACACAATTATACACAAAATATTATGTGGCATTCTCCGTTCACTCCTACCTGAATTTTAGAATAAGCAAAGCAAATTATAAACAAACCTGTTCATTGGCTGCCGACCACCATGCACTGAGATCTTGCACAAGAAATACAGGATGATACAAAAATATAGGCCAAACTTTCAGGATACATTCCACTTACACAAAGAAAAAAAAAATGAAATGGACATATGTCCGGAAATGCTTAGTTACCATGGTAGAGCTCAATTCCTTACATCTCGTTAAATATCATCGTAAACTACATTTTGTACAGAAAATGTCCCAAATACCCTATGGATTGGTTGTTTACAATGTACTTTACTTCCTAGGTTTACCACCAGACAGGGGCCACTTGACGGAAGGCAATCTGGACAGTGAGTTGAAGAGGCGCAATGCAGTCACGATTACCTTCCGTCACCTCACCCACCTGGCGGTGATCCTAGGAAGTAACATACGTTCTAACGAAACATTCCATTGGGTAATTTGAACAGTGTCAGTACGAAATATTTTTTACGATGACATTTAACGAGATGTAAGGAATTGAGCTGTACCATGGTAATTAAGCGTTTCCAGACATATGTCCATATCACATATTTTCTTTCTTTGTGTGTGTGGAATGCTTCCTGAAAGTTTGGCCGTACCTTTTTGTAACATTCTGTAGATCTTTATTATCTGTCGTGTACACATAAATTTACCAGCCCACCACCGTCAAATAGAGTGAACTGTTACACTGGTGTGGAATGAGACAAAATACATAGTTCTGTTCTGTATGTCCTTACATAGATACATATTAGTCGAATGTTAGCAACACTGATATATTTTTTTAACTCATCTTATCTAAGCTATCAACTAATTTAGCCAGCTGACTTTTACCACCATTTTACTGACCATAAGGATATTGATGTCAGAATAAGCATATCTTGAAGGTCTGTAAATTTCATTTGCCTAAGTAGGTTCCAGTGCAGTAATTGATCAGGACTTATGTGAATAGGTAAGCTGTGCAGTGAATTCTCTATGTATTGAAATCTTATGGATTGAAATATCTCCATCCATGGAACACATTCTGTGGCTCAATTCTTTATTTTAGAGCATTTTAAGACCACAGCCATTGAAATCCCTTGTGAATTGAAATTTATTCTCATTCCTATGTGTCGCAGTGTGCCTGTCTAGGAGTGCATAATCTAGCTACGTAGTTGGTTACTGGGTTCCGTGGGTGGTGTATGGGCGCCAACTGGACATGAACCGGCCCAGGTCGGTAGAGCATGAGTCGGGGCGTGTGACGTTCGTGGCGGTCCCTAGACGAGGCGGCGATAGAAAGGGGAGGAGGAACTGAGAAGGCTATCTATGGAAATATTAAATACACTGATGATTCTCTAAGATGTTGGCGGAGTAGGGCATGTGATACTACAGGAAATGATGTAGGCGACTCTCGGTGCGTCAGGTTGGCATAACTGATTTATTACGTGGGTACAAGCTAGTAGGATTATTACACACACGGTTGCTGAGCAGTCTAGAATGTTCTAACAGGGAGCTACAAGGGTGGTGTGGCACGCTCCAATGGGAGCGCGTAGTGAATAGGCACAAGTCTCTCTGCGTGCACGTGGCCCATGTGTTCGTGTTAGACAAAAGCATTCTCTGTCATTAAGCACTGTGCTATGTTTCTGCTGGTTGCAGGAGGCCCGTCCTTTAAATGTTAAGTTTATGTATCTGGCTCACATGGCGGGAATCGCAGACAAAAAGAACAATTGCAAAACTTATTACATTACTATTATACTCCCCTCAGGGGCGCGAAACGTTTAATTAAAAATGATCCGGGTAAATTAAATAAAATACTTACAGCACTAGCAATGTCAGTTGATACAAGATTGCAGTTCGGCCCTGCGGGAAGGAGCTTGCCACACACACGTCCACACTGTACTACGTCTGGAGGTTCACTGTCATGGCCGCCGGAAAAACGAAGTTTACACACTACCTAGCAACTAATGCTCAGCAACCACCCTCTTAAGCTATAGCAAGACATACATCAAATTTTATTGAGAAATATTACTACATTTTCTACGCATGCATAATTCTGTTTACTACTGTTCTTAATTTCTATACAAACACTCAATCGGTTAGTTTGGCCAGTTTTTTGTGACATCAATGCCGGGTGACTGCTCATAGATGCAGCGGTGTGGGCGTGGTGGGGAAAGGGGTGGCACTAGACACTACCCTGACGCACTGTGGGGTGGATCACACTCGCCGGGTAACCTTGACCCGTACACAAACTGCACTGCACTGCAACTGGCTACTGTACACTGGCGCCATTGCACGTGCCGGAAAGCGGGTCCCAGGTGCACGACCCTGTCGCGTGTCGGTGTTTGGGCTCCTGCAGTAAGATGACATATGAGAAATAATGGATAGATAATCCACTGTACATTATTTGTTAATGTCTTATTATTATTATTATTATTATTATTATTATTATTATTATTATTTCTATATTAAAATTTACTAAAAAATTACTTCTTTTTTTTTAATTTCATGTCGAAGTCAGGATGAAGTGATACATGTATCAGTACACTCCATCAACTTCACATTTGCTAAAATGTCTTTGCATTTATATTTTCAGGGTCAAATATGATGCCTAGATATTACAAAAGGCCTCCAGTCACAAAACCAATGAAGTTAGTAAGTAGTGACGAACTCATCAAAGTTGTTAACGAGGTCCAAAATGGAAAATTTAAATCCAAAAAGTATGGAATAGACAAAATAAAGATATTTAGAGACTGCAAGAATTTGTATAAAAAACAACAGAGTGGTCAAACAACTTCAAGTCAGCTGACAGAAGAGTATCTGAAAAGTAGACTATGTATTGCACATTACAATACTGTACACCCAGTATGGTACTGGTACCTACCCTTCATTACCACAATTACAATTGGTAAATTGGTTTTAACTAGTGCTTTTTTCTTTCAGACAAAATCATCCAACTTTGAAAGTGGGGATTTTCTTTAATGTACAGCACGCGCCATGTAAGTTGGCGGGAAACGAGCTGGAATGTGTTGCATGTATTATTATTACCATTTAAAATTCGAATGGCTAATTTACATGGGTCGATTTCATTCCGGTATTCATAGGCTACTAGGTGATATTACAGCGGCCTGATGCTTGAATTCCTTGAATGTGCCCTTCACTCAGTAGCTGACACTCGCCATATAAGCTGACGCACAGTGTACATGGATATCCGACTAGTTGTGAAAGGTTACTTGGACAGGCGCTAACATTATAATAGGTAGAGATATTGAGATGCTCACGACATAATGATGATTACGTTAAGTACCTAAAAAATACTACAAGTTTTGTATTTTATATGATAACTTAATTAATAAGAAAACAAAATTTGTAAACTTTCAAGGCAGACGATCAGAAAAGCAAGTACGACCAGAAAGAAACAAGTTGTACGGAGATGTTTCACTCTACAGTTCTACCGACATGTGTTCTTGTTCAACATCTATGAGCCCAGGGAAAAAATATTTTTTTAAAAGTAATTTTATGAATAACTTGGACGTTATGTGGGGCAGTTGTTTGTTGCCGAGGGGAAATCAGTCTTAATACCACATAAACTACGTATTTAATACGATTACCCTCTTACATTAAAGAGTCTGTAATTACCCCACAACGTCAACTTTGCTGTGACTATAAATAAGGCACAGACGAAGTCACCTTTAGTGGCAGGGACAAACTTAAGACTTCTTTTCACGCGTCAGAAATTCGCTGCAAACAACCAAAATACTTGATCGTTCGTTTAGGAGTTTAGAATGTGAAGATTCAATAGAACGACTGAGTTACTTTTAGTATCAAGGAAATAAGCTAATATAGTACCCTAGAACATCTCTATGGCATTCTAAGTGCGCTTACTTTACTGCGACTGGTCTTCTATGCAATGTTATTAATTCCAAGTCAAAGCACATTTAGAAAAGTTACATTGTTAAGGCGCCTGCCTGGTGGCTGTGTAATAATGTGAGTGAAGCACGACTCCAAGGGCGATTTTGACCGGCTCATCTGGCGCGGTATCGCTTCTACCGCAAGACACTGAAACGGCGTGCAGTGGTATCGTAGGACACTCGCCTGACTGACACTTTCAGTGATGACCCCACCTTTTCATTGGTGGAAAGTTTTAAGTAAAGTCCAATACACCTCTCTATTGTAGTTTCACAAGAATCCCTTCAATAGTTGTTTGGATATAATAGATTGAAAAAGTCGTTTTTAGTCATTTTGAGCTGCTCTGAAATAGTCTTTCTAATTAACGTGATGTTTTAAAACTTCTATTCCGAGGTCGTTTGAAGTGTTTGTTCTTTTCGTAAATCCACACATTAGATACACGTTTAGTAGATTCTTAGATAAAAGTGTTCTGCTAGCACGCTGCAACGCTAGTTACAAGGCAGGCAGGCGGGCGCCTTAACGTCTTTAGCACAACAGGACATTTCAAATAAACAAATGGTCGCATCATACACTTCTGTTCCTACTCTGACGGTAATATATTTATGTAAGTTGTTGTGCAGCCTTGAACACTTTTTGTGGATTATAATAAAATAACTAAATGAAGTGATGCTTTACTTGTAAAAAAATTCTCTAATTAATTTCACATGCCTGCAAAACTATCAAATCACAACTTTTTTGCGATAACTTTCCGTCCTACTTTGATGACGTTGTAACTCTACCCCCCGACAATTTTAAAAACTCTGGTGCTTGTCCTGTAGTTTAGCAGGAATATACATTATAGTAGCATATTCTCCTAACTTTTACGAATTTACACTGAAACCTTCTCCAGTACCTCTAACTAATGGACAACCAAAATTTTTAGTCCCAGCAATTTTATAATTACTTTATTAACTCAGTGCTACAGATGGTTCTATTACTACTAATGTTCTTGCCATAATTTTAAACGCAGCAAACTACTCACTCCCCTTCTATTTAAATGTTCGTCCAGAAGGAGATATGGTACGCAAATATATCAGCAAATCCCTAAGTGGATGTCAAAACTTCTCTTATGTCTCTGCCTCCTTGCATAACTACAAGTAGTCTAAACTATCAACAAAATCATTAATTAATATTAAAGTAAGTATTAATTCACCTATCATTATACAACATACATAGTGACGCTGATTTGTACGACTCCCAACATAAAGTATCTACGACTATAATTAAGATATTTGTTACAATATTTGATTTTTATTACTCTCACTGTTAGGGTCGTTACAGGTAACAGGACGCAAAACAAAGTTTTCCATTATTGACAGGTTTATTTGCAACTAGAGTCAGTCTTCATTAGTTACAAATATATTTTACAACTGCCAAATATATTAATTTTTAAGAGTGTATTTTATTTCATAAAATTTCACCGTAGGATATAGATGATTAAAGTACATTTTATTTGCATTGGTATAAGAATTAATATGTAGTATGAATCGCAGTGCTTGGTAAACAATGCATGAATCACTGTTTAATAACATTTAGCTATGTTTCGTCTGAAAACATTCCTACGTCGGTTAAGGAACTATAATACTAGTGTAGCCAGTCACATTTGACTTGAGGTCAATGTGCTGCAGACAAAAGCCAGCTGTAATACTGTCAAGGTCTTGTCAAGGTCAATGCTGGAATCTGTTGGTAGGTATAGCCAGCAGAATGGATTTGTGAACAGTAACCCTAAATGTGAATGGTAAATTATTGACGATCAAGAAGAGTTTCTGTTGCTGTGCAAATGGCCAACATTGAGAAAGGGATTTTATATATATATATATATATATATATATATATATATATATATATATATATATACACTAGAACACTTTTCGCGTCTGTCACAATGTACTTAAACGTTATGATGCCTGTATGTTTAGACTATTACAAGGATGCGGATTTCGATTAAATGTGCAGGATGTACGGGGATATATATATATATATATATATATATATATATATATATATATATACACACACACTTCGTTCGAAAAATGTCTACAGTTATGCAAATACTGTTAAATAAATGTAACGAAATAAGCTGCACACCATTATTTTCAATTTTGTGAGTTGTGAGCTTTTTCTTCCAAGGGAGTTGCAACGCGCGTCTCGATTCACAAGGTGTGCTTGGCGCCTGTCACTTAGTCCGCCTGCGGTACACGCCGAACATACCCGAACGAGACTTGGAAATATTTTGGTCTCCACGAGTGCGCTCATTTATTCTGAACAGCACAGTACAGGCGTAAAACAAGTTTAGTTAGTTGCAATATAAAAATTAAAATGTGTTTAATGTTTATAGTCGTCGTCATAAGGTACATTTTTTGAGTTTCATTCCGTTTAAGTGTGTAACTACGGAAACACGAAGTTCAGCTTAGAACTCAATCAAACATGGCTGTCGAATTTGTTCGAATTTCACATGTCTAAAACCTATCGCGTAACCAAGGCCATAAGTTCATAGCAGTTTTAAAACATTTATTCAGGAATCTGGGTATGACATTTCTTTGTATAAAATTAGAGTATATAAAAATAAATGAGCCAGTGCAACATCTGATATACATTGTGATCAGTAAAACAGAGACTGTCAGCTGTAACATTTTGGTTTCGTGAAGTGTACATGTGCAACCAAATGTTATGCGTGTGAAGAAATAATAAGTGGAATGGTAATATTTTTTTTATTAAATTACATGTGCACTCTAATACATTAAATAATCCAAATCTTAAAAGTAGAAATACATAGATAATTCAAACTTATATTACACGTTTTTTTTGTGACAGACGCGCGAAACCCTTTAGCTTTACTAAATTAATGAAAACATCTACAAGCTACATAAATCAAGAAAAAATTTTTTGTGTCACAACAAATTTACTGGATAAATTAATGTGCTGTGTCGATAATGCAACGAATACCTGAGGTTACTTTAACGTAACCCATTTATGATAGAGTGTTACCATGGGAGACACATTTTGCAGCACATTCATCAGAATCTTGTTTAAATTCATACCGGCTTAATGCTTGTAGCACGCGAAACCCTACATATCCCTGAATAACCTTCACTAAAATTTACACTCGTGAGCTTCCAAGCTCGAAATGAGTCTACAAAATTTTGAACTTGGCTACTAAATTGTTTCAGAATAAGATACAGTTTCTCTTTATGACAGGTTCATATTATGAGAGTGCGCTGTCTCTCATAACAATGCATGCTGGAATAATGTTCTATCTTTGTACAGGAGGTAAAATACTTTGCCAGAATCACACATTTATGTACTATATATAAACTGCTTTCAAGAGAAACGTTTTTCGCCGATCTACGATCTCAGTAAGACCATTCTTCTCGATTTGGCGGAGTTGCCTTGACGAACTGTTGTTCGGTCAGAACGATAGCAAGTGGCGGAGACACGTAGAGTCTGGAAGAGGTCAGGAACACTGGGCTGACTCGTCAGTCGATGGTGAGCTTCCTGAAGGAGCCCTGCATGTCGTTGACACAGAGGTCGGTGACCAGCCGGTTGCTCTTCCAGTTGGGTCTCTTGGACTCGTCCGCCTTACTGCGCACCTCCTCCTCCTGGAACCACGTCCGGTACGTCGCCAGCTTCTGCATCCACGCGTCTGCAACACAACGTCTCCGTCGTAGTTTGTCACCTGACGAGCATCTTTCACTAGACATGCTCGGTTGACACGACTTTAATACTTTGTGATGTCTATAAAGCCTTGGTACTTCTGTCTGGGCATGAACGACATTAAATTAGGCTATTTCTATCAAAAGGAGGAATCTCCATTTATTACCGAAATTGAGGCAACCTCCAAAATTAAAGTCAAAATATCTAGTAAATCATTAATCATATGTTTGGTTTGTTTAGATACTTACATACTACATATCATTTTTGTTGAATATATAAGACAAAACCCATCCCGATAGCGTGGGTAGAATTGCATTAGATAAAAAATTACTTCTACTGCACATTTTAGCACAGCAGAGTGAAATTGAGTGAGAGATTTTAGTCAGCACTTAACATCTAGGTCTTAAGCGCTGGATTAGCACAGTGGAGATAGCTCCTTTTGATACCAATAGCCTCACATACCAAATGTCTATATGAGACTAAATGCGATAAGAAATTATTGGGGAAATGAGGTGGAAAATTTCATGTCCTTGATCTGGAGATTCCAAAATCCAAACAAAAAATAATAAAAATTGTGAGCCAGAAGCATTATAAATACAAAATTCATATTTGTGGTGTTGTCGTAATCATGCTTAATGAAAGGACATTTTCTATTTACTATCGGAAGGTTTGTTACAATGATGTTGAGCACTTAATTAAAATAAGTATTAACGTTGCTGATGAGCTATTTTTTTTACATACAAATTGATTATGGCTGATAAACACACCGAAACCGAGCCAGAATTATCTGCAGCAGCCGTAATGTATTGAGATATACACATTCCGTATTACGTTTGCGAATAACTTTTTATACCGTTTATATGTCGTAAATGATGGCTCGTCACGTAAAAAATGCGGTACTAGCTCACAGGCACCGTGGTTTTGCAACACAGTCAGAAATGTTCAAAACGTCATAATAACTTCCTTAAATTCTTACCCGAGCACATTTAAAGTTTTGATGCAGAATGTGCACTAGAAGTTTTGAATTGAATTAACTTATAATGGGAAAATTTACAACATGTTACTAATGTTTTGTATCGTTTGAATACAATGAAAAATACCGTGTGGCTGACTTGCAGACCAATACAATATAAACGTCTTTCACTATATATATATATATATATATATATATATATATATATATATATATATATATATATATATCACGTACATCCTGCCACATTTAATCGAAACCCACATCCTTGTAATATTCTAAACATACAGGCATCATAACGTTTAAGTACATTGTGACAGACGCGAAAAGTGTTCTAGTAACTGTTGCTTTATTCGTTAGCACATCATTCCTACTTGTGTTTGAGTTATGGTTCTCAGTTGCGAAGCCAAGCTTAGCGCAACGATTGTTAAATTATCTTTAGAGTGTGATATATTTCGGGAAAAGTTTGCGGTTTTCTAGGTTACGGTATAGCATTTATTTGAACTTGTAAATTTTGTGTATATATCTATTTACTTGATAGTGTTTTCGGTATAGACAGTATTGTGAGTTTCGGGCTAACTTAAACCTGGATTTCCAACGTGGGATTTTGAATCTCCCGCCTCTGCTGCTGTGTAGTTGGCAGCCCTGCTTCAGCCTGTGGCTGGTGGTGCTGGTTTGTCAACCTGGAAGTTAGACGCGCAACCAAGATGGCGGTAAGTGGTTGTGCCGGTAGCGTGGCTCAATTTTAATCGTAGAAATTTTCATTGTGGATGTTGCATCCGACATTTTTACAGTCCTTTTCGTGTTCATGCAACAGCATCTATGCATCCGACTTATTTATCTACTTTTTTTTTTGCTATTCGCGGGTTTATTTTGAATGGACCTATGGGAATTCTTGTACGCCAATGCTGAACGTTTGTTAGTCGTGTGCACACAATTAAACCGTGTTAAAGAACCGTTGTCCAATCATATGAGGTGCTACTTGCTACGTTGTTTTTGAAATTATTTTGTCATAAAATATTTTCGCAACTTTCCACTCTTTCTGTTATATCATTATAAAAGGAACGACAGAATAATTAATTAATAAAAGTATCAGAGCTCAGACTGGTAAGATTTGCGCAAAATCATGACTTGCTTTGAAAGCGCCGAATCCGTAGACTTAAACTGGTGAATTAAGAGTTTAATATGAATAGAATGTGGCGTCTGAAACTCTGAGGGTATAAGGTCAACGCTTAACAATGCTTCAATGTATAGGTAATTGCATACGTGTCCGACATTTGACAGCGATAACACGCCACACTGAACTTCCGCAGAAACTTGCTTAACTGGCATGGTTATATACAATTTTGATCTTCGTGATGACAAATGTTCTAGTGTCAACTTACCGCTGATCTCCTTCATGCTTCCTACATTTCCACCGTACTCCTCTGGGAGTATCTCCTTTGGAATGTGTTCGTAGAGCGTCTCAACTTGCGAGTGTACGAAGAACTGGAACAGAACATAACGATCACATTGCAGGTGCTGTTATTATATAACTTTCCAAACGTCTAACTCTACATGGGAGGCCCATAATAACGGAGCTGTAACGTAATGACAGAAACGCAGCAAACGCAAAAGAACCGGTGGTTATTACGTCTCACCTTTTACAGCATTAATCTGAGAAAAATCACAAGCGCGTTACAGGTAGTCACTCGATGTGATTAGCTACTTATTTCGAAAAATATTACAAAATTTGCTTCTATGTACTTGTGAAGGCTGCTTAGCTCTAATTTAAATCGTATCTTTCCGCCATCCTGTTAATTAAAAATTCCAGTGTAATTATAAACCCATAATACAAATTTTATCTCAGTCAAAAGTTAACGTTCGACATAAAATTGGTAGTGTAGTATCACGTCCTATAGCCGGGCCTAGAACTGTTTTTTTTATTAGGTTTGTGTCTCGTCGACAGCAATCGTTAGAGGCGGTGATACACAACTTTACAAAACGGCGGAACTGGAAGTGGAATAGTACATTGCGTTCGTTAAGGAAGTATACCAGCATTCATCTGGAGCGATTTCGGTAAACCATGGATAAACCGACATCAGAATGGCCTGAGCCTGGAAACGAACCTAGCTCCAATCATTGCGAGTTCAACATGTTACCATTGCTCCATCTTGCTCGGTCCTACCTATGAATATGTCAATGTCTAAAGCCTACCCTCCAGTATATTATTTTATATTTACGTGAGATTCTCATCATTCAATAAACATTCAAGGAAGTCAATTTTGACCAAACAAAAATTTCTTTGGTTTTATTTTTGTTGTGTAATTAGCAATCAAAGTTAAAATTTTAACATTTTTGTGTAGCCATCTCTAGAAAAACTAAATCACATACGTTAATGAAACTTAGGTAGTAAAATTTCTGCGACGTTGGCTATTCGATTACGTGCCTATAATTTATATATGAAAAATCCTAATGCCTTTTTATGTGTCAAGTCCGTTTAAAATCCGGTAAAATGTAAGTATGTTTATTTGTATTAAATTTTCATTTGATGACCTTGTCAATTATGTCTTTAAACTTTGGAGAGTAGTATTTCGTCGTCACCTAAGTTACAGTTTGGCTAATTGTTTACATGTTTATTTTTCCAATAATTTCTATACAAAAACGTCAAAATCGTGACTAACAACTTATTGTATTACTTTCACTCGTGTAATTTTTAACTAGCATTACATAATTACTGTTACCTGGGTAATTTTTTTAACACCGCTGTATCGGCCACAAATGAAAAGTGTAATTTACTGTGCATATGCTATATTGGACATCGCAGGATAATTTTCAGACGAAAAATACCTATAAACATTTCCTCGAACATGAAAAAAGCTCTAGGGCGCTGCCTATCACTATTGCGTGACGAGAGTAAGGGCAGGGAATTACATGTCATATGATGTTAGATACGATAAGTCTCATGTCGTACTTACATAATGCTACCACTGACTTTTTTGTTCATCTAGATGCTGCAATGTTTCTACTCCGGATATTTTAGACCGTTCGTTTATCAATACACTGAAAACTATGAACAGGTAAGTATTTCCATTCTCGTAAACTTTAATTTCCACTTTCATATCCCTGTAGTATTGTCTTCTTCTCAACGCATATAACCGATTTAGTCCAAAAGCGATATCGTGAAACGTGACTTACGGGCGCCGCCTATTACACGAGCTTCATATGCGTGATATTGTGCAATGAAATTCGTTTTTTTACGAAACTATTCCTCATGCACCCATTGTGCCAATGTAATAAAATAAAATACACATGGAACATGGAAGGAGTGTCATTGTTAAGACAACATGGCCATTAAAAACTCCGTTTCTATGCCATTCAAACGTCCTTTTATGTCTGCCGTACTTCAATGTGTACTAGCAGGGTACGCGAAACTCGAAAGGTGCACTGAACTTAGCTATACAGACTAGCGTTTTGAGCTTTTGCCGCGCAGTCAGATCGCCGAATATAATTTAGCAAGTTACTCCCTATTATAGCTCTCATGCGAGGTCTAACCCTAGATGTACAAATTCTTAGTTTTTAAATCGTAACATTTGTTTAAGAACATAAACTAAAAATGTGTTCAGGCAGAACCAATTGTTTGTATATGTCGTTTAAGAATTTTACGCTAAATTTGCATTATTACTTGTTAAATGCAATTCGCAAAACAGTGGGAGAAAAAAATAGTGTAGTATTTTTTCTCTCTATGTTTGCAAATTGAATTTAAAGCCTACAGTAAATTTTTCGCAAAAAATTAATACAATAATGTGTACATCAGGGATATGGTGAACTCCAAGAGAGTAAAAGCCTGCCTCTTTAAAGCAGTCGGTTAACCGCTGGTCTGCTGTACGAGAGGTCCTGGGTTCGATTCCCGGTTCAGGCATAGATGTTGTGTTGTCCCTTCACCTCACTTCACCCTCATCGACTCTGAAGACCTGGTTTTTTAAAGGGCCTACAAACATGTCACGACACGTCTTAAGAGTAAATGGCATCAGAACTGTCAGGTTAGACTGAAGTTACGCGAAACAGAGTAAAGTTATTATGTACCTTCTTGGTAAGCTTGTCCTTGAGGAGGGGCGCGGCGATGGCCATGAGCTTCTCGATGAGGGGTGGCGCGTTGACGAAGTGCACCTGGGCTAGGCGCATGGGGAAGGCGTCCTGCGCGCACAGGAGGATGCGGCGCATGGCCGGGTTGGTGGGCACGCCCTTGGCCATCTGGGCGGCGGTGAAGCAGTGCAGGTCTATGACGATGACGTTGTTGAGGGTGCGACCCTCGCGCAGGGACACGTCTATCGCCATGAGGCCTCGCTTGCCGAGCGCGTCCAGATCCAGGTCGCTGTCCTCGCCGCTCAGCCGTATCACGGAGACGCGGTAGCCGCACGGCGTCAACTTCGGCAGGATCCCGTACCACCTGCCACACAGACACATCACTTAGGACGACCCTCGACAATGTGCAGCCACTCCATCGACAAACTCCGCGGGGAGATACCTCGAAGGGTAAGTTGCCCATTACATATATTGGATGTCACACAACAATGACTAGAACTGCGAGAGGAAACAGCAATGGCCCGTGTTACGAAACCATCCCAACATTCGCCTGAAGCGATATCGAGAGCCCTGTTCTTGCGAATGAGAGTCAACGTCTTCCGTTGCACCACCTCGCTTGGTACAGTTCCTCGTGTAAAGTGGGAAATGTACAGGACACACTCTACGTTAATATAATTGTAAGAGGGCGGGGCATCACAGCCTGAGTGGCAGACTTTCAACCTGGGAGCTCTTAAGCGTCCTCCTTTCCCTGAGAGATGACGTAAAATGATGACCTACAATTAGAGACATGAACTTTTCGCGAAAAGAATTTTGCCCCACTTTGTTCCAGTACCTTATGTGCATGCCTGCAGTTCTGCTTCATAGATATTGGCAGCGTGCCTTTGAACTGTGACGTTTCTCATTTGACTGTACCAATCACAATAAGGATACTGTAACACCACACGTCTGTGATTTGCGTGTAAAACCCCACGACACACGAATGTCAAAACATCCAATCTCTGACCGTGAAGCAAGTCTGCAGACGTGCACACAAGTCACTGACAC
>PNEQ01022402.1:0-32853 GCA_003012365.1 Medauroidea extradentata
CAGATCGAATTAGTGCAATTTACATGTAGTCTTTAAAAGGGGTAAAATTGCAGTTCGCTTTCCACTTAGGTTCCTCTACAATATCAGCTGACATATCGTCGGTATACTGCCAAAAGTGATTAAGTCATAAATGCTATTTCGTTTAAAAACAGTAATAAATTGTAGATATTAACAAAAATGTGGTATGTTACTATACTGTCACACAACAGTACGAAACGACGAATAGACTTTAAACTTGGGCAATTGTTCGTGAATAACATATACATATTCCTAGCATTTTTATAATTTTATCTCATTTTGACATTGTCACTTTTGGCAGTAAACCGACGATATATCATCTCACTAATCTCAGGTTTGGGGCACCAAATACGTTTCCGCGAAACCTTTACCTTCTGAAACTTTGTACTGTCAATAAAGTTAAAGTGAATATTTTGAAAATATATAATTGAGGGCACCGTCACCAATGGTTATGCACAGGGTAAACAGATGTTTTTCATTCGATTAACCTCTTACCTTAAGTGTATGTAATTACCCGACAACGTCAAATAGGCAGGGCTATAAATAAAACCCGTGCAAAGTCACTGTTAGTGGCAGGGACAAACTTAAGACTGCTTTTCGCGTGGACAGCTGTAGCTACTTATCCTTCTGCAGAATTAGTTCAACTAGCCGCTTGGACATTCTAACACTTGATGACTGAAGTACCAATCTTGTGTACAAAGAGGTTTTTCAATTAAAGTAAATATTATCAGTTACGAATAATACTCGCGAGCAAAGCCGCGGGGGACTGCTAGTTTGGTATAAAGAGCCATTTGAAACCCTATTTACATTTTTCTCCTCAGATTAATTATAGCTTCCTGTCATATGTTAGTGCAAACAAAGTAACCTAACAGTCAAAGTGTATAGATTATATCCAACTCAAATGTTAACATTGACAATATAGACTTCCAAAGTGCTCAGTTTATCGTGAACGGCCTGTATTATAGTGCGTATGCGTATTTACTATCGCATACTTTCTCCACAGTCATCAGTCATCTAATCACATAGCAATCTTCGGGGCGGATTTTTTTTTTTTCAGGGAATGTAATTTTTATTATTGGTTTCCGCGTCACAACGAAAATTACTTGCAAAATTATGCTCATAGATGATGGTATATCGTGAAAATTTTTTGTGACAACATACCCTGAACCGCTGTAGTTTCTTGCAATATGTGTGTTTGGATGATGTACGTCTCACACAACGTAGCTGCCTGCAGACCAACAATAGGCATTGAATATATTACAATAGCGGGATTCTTATTGGCTCAGTCAAATAGAGCAACAGCTCTACGTACAAGCGAAAGCCAATAATCTTTTGGTAAGCCGAACGGAAGTTACAGTCCAGCAAACAGACAAATTTTCCCGCGATAAACCATCATCTCTAATTATGCTGCATTTATAAGACGCAAGATATAACTTTGTTTTGTATGAGACATCGCATACGGGCTCTCATTCCTGAACATTAAAAATATACGGTTCGGAAACTGTTCACGCAGATACTAAGATCCGAGATAATTGATCTTTGAACTATCCTTGCAATACGTGAGTATTATAAACTGAACTAACATACGCGAATGTTGCTGTGATACAGGAAAAGCCAACCATAAAACAAAAAGTACAAAATGAAAACCCAGTATTAGCTATTGTAAACAATCATGTAACATATGTACGATTCCGGAAATGAATAATATAGTAGTTTTATTTGGTTTTATTCCGTTCTGGAATTAATTTGTGTGCGGTTAGCTCTATATAGTAGTTTTCATGCGTCTTACAGGATACAATTATATTCGTATTCGGTACTGTATGTATGATGTATGTTTTTTGACAACAGGTAACACTTGCTTTTTTTTTACTTCTCGTTTTGTTGTGGGGGTTTTCTGCAACACAGGATTTTCTGCAACTACTGTACTTTCTTTCGTCTCATCGTTGGGTTGTATTTTTGTGGTTCAGATATGTAAACTGTTTGTGGTTTTTCCAAAGCAGGCCTCAAACATGTGCTGTCTTTCCTTGGTTATGTCTGGTTATTTTCTTCCCTTTTCTCCTTAATTGACTGCCCTTAATTTATTTAACCCGATTCCATTTATAGAATTTTATGTTATATAAATATCTGTTAAAGAAAGCATACTCTCTTTATTTATGTTTTCCTATTCTCTGTGTTTTTGATTGGCAAAAGATCTGCATTGCAATGGAGTGTCCACAAAAAACTTTAATGACTTACTAGAAAATTCACTCGAAATAATGTATGTAATAAAAAAGGAACTATTTACTTTATATCCGCTATTATTCCGTGCATAATAATGGTAGTGGCCCCAGCTTATATTAAATAGTAATTATGTTAAAAATATGAATTACAAATTATATTTCTATAACATTGCTAGATTTTGTTTTTTCGTGTCCACTACATATGAAAAAACGTGTTGATAACTGCTACATAACTCACCAAATTCCTCTTGACTCAGCTGAAACTATATGAACAAGGTTCCAGGGACCGTCACTGACTCAGCTCAATCGAACGAATCACGGAAGAGTAAACTGGAACAGAAAAGAATCAGCAGGATTAAACTCAGCTACTACAGAAATTCTAACTGGTATTCAATGAGGTGTGTCCGGAGTGCAGGTAACATTTTCATATACAACGGTTTCAAAAATATTTTACTAAATTATAATTTTGTCGAGTATAGTCACAATTAGTTTCCTGCGTAATACACTATAAATTTGACTAACTGAGAAAGGAACCACTTCGGTAAAATTCCAGTACTTTTGATAAAAAATGAGCAATTAAATTTAATGAAACCATGCTTATTGTTTCAGTGGCTAAGTGCTACTGATTTCAAAGTGATTCCCACTGTTTATCAGTGAATTTATCCGCTTGTTAACAGGTTTTAAGTGAACTCTACAGGTTCATCAGTCATAAATAGATTGTAAACTCAAATTTCAGTGATTAACATTTCACTGATTGTAACCACTGTTTCATATATATAGTGTACAAAGTCGTTCATTCCTCGTATACAGATTTTGAATCCTTTGCCCAGAGACGATCGCCTCCAATCAAAAGAACCAATCATCCAATTATTTCACACTTTTCCCTGGTCGTACTAACCAGCGAATATTGTTTTGTCTTAGAGAGTCAGTCTTAGTTGCTTGTCAAGTCTGTGCTACATGGTGTATAGTCAACAATTCCATTCATGATTAACTGAGGTCTATTTTACCTTCTCAACACCGACATAGAACACTTAATGAATATATTTTATTTCCGTATCATTCGTTAACTTACGGGATCGAGGAAATTAAGCAGGTTGGTGCAAAATTGCATGTCAGTATTTTGGACGAACGATAGAAGAACAAAAATTGTTTCATAAACATTGGTCGTGCGGATTCAGTTCTAGATTGGAAAATTCGGGGGGGGGGGGGGGCATACAGAAAAAGTAGCTATGCCCACACGCCGAGTCAAAGAAGGAGGCGGGTTCAAAGGCCCACCCCCGGAAAAAAATGTTTTAGTTTTTAAGGTGCGAAATGGTGCTATTTAAGTAATTTATTTTCTAACAATGTGACAAGGTGTTAGACGAACATATAAAGCATGGAGTGTCAACATTGTTGGTATGCCTTCTGGAATGCTTATAGCAGGGGGAAATACTTTAAGTTAAAGACGGTCAGACACTATTCCCCTAAGTGAATTACGTACCCTGCCAAATTTCTGATAGTTGCTGCGTTCCCGGCTACAAGAGAAAGTTGCGATACTTTCAGTCCTCACTGTTTCTCGCGCCAGCCTACATCACACTGAGTTGCTCCCGCAGCTGCCACCGGCTTTGATCTCCCCTGATGGCCGTCACAACATTTTCATAGAATAAATATGGCTATAGAATAGGTAGGGCTAGGAATATTTCGCGAGTTCAACGACCAACATGCTAGAATCCATTATCCTGTGTATACAGAAGTCCTATCATTTGTCCATTACCTGCTTTTCACTCAGACAGCAGACAATGAACGAATAGACGGGTCTTGAGTATGCATAGAACATAGGATTCTAGCATGCAGGTCATTGAACTCGCGAATTTTTCCTAGCCCTAGCTATAGGGAATTTCACGCTTAGATTGCAGTACAAAGTCATATGGGCATTCGCTCTCTCTTTTCGACACATGGTGCACTGTCACGACGAGAGCTGTTGCCAAAAATCCAAAAATTTAATATTTTAGACTTTGATCTTAAAATTTTCGTATGTTTTACAACATCGATACACGCATCGGACGATAGATTTGTTTCATCGGAGCAAAAATTTCGTTAATGTGTGTTTTCGTTAACATGGATTTATATGGAAGGTAAAACATCCAAAAGGACACACTATAGTCAGGCTACGCTGGAGGGAGCGAAATATCGGTTGAACATATTCCAATAATTTTCATATATGTAGGCCTACTATTAAGGGCTTGTTCCCGAGTTTTTTTTTTCAGACTGGTGCGAATAACTCAAATATTTTTTAACCAAAAGTTTTGAAAAAATTTGAGTCAATGTGCAATCACACGATGCACAATGCTGTGGACGCGTTTTTTTTAATAATGAACCATTCGCCAGCAAAAAATAATTTCCTTCATTTTTGCTTATTTTCACGACGAAAAACGCGGTACTTTGGGTAATGAAATCTAAAAAACCGTTCAGTATAATTCTACAAAAAATTCAGCTACAAATTATGACATATAAGTGTCAAAATATTGCAGCGAAATTTTGATATGAGTATTAGGTAGCAATAAAAAAAATTTTTCGAAATCACTGCAAAACTCCGTAACAAGGTCTTACGTAATTAAGTAAGCTTAATCTTATACAGATTAGAATGATACGAATTTAAAAAAATGTAAAATATAGTATTCTAGCACTCAAATTATGAAGTAATACATCTCAAGTACTTCGCAACGTTGTTGCAATCTGGCAACAGCGCGCGCCATAAGCGCTGTACTGCAATCTAAGGTTGAGACGCTCATCAGAAGCGACATAACGAAGTTGTTTTATTGTTACTATCGTTCCATACAAAACAAAAGCCACTTGGATTCGAGTAACTGATTTAATTACTTGGAACTGATTCAGTTGATGTGACGTGATAGGGTTTTACGACCATGTAACGCAGTCTTGAGGTTCTATCTATCTGCGCTTGAAACGCATTGCAGCGAGTTACAAGGAATAATATTTGGAGGAAACATCTCAACGCGTATTACGTGTGTACATCTATGAATCGAAAACACATTTCAAACAATGTCTCTATCAGTTTAAAAATTAGGACCGCTTATTGGAAACACGATTTTCAAGACTCTCAAAATGGCTAAAATCACCTTTTTTAAACTGCTGTACCTAGGGAAAATCCAACCGGATTCGAAAAACACAATAATATAAATAAGCGCTGGAATTTGATGCTGCCCACAAATAAAATAATATGGTCAACGCTTAAAGTCTTACAGGGAAAAGGATAATTGTAAAGCACTGCACGCCATCTGAGTGGCTTGCACGGAGAGGCGATAATGTACAGTACGTCGGTCAGTGGCAGCCTTACCGCTCCTGTCTCACAGGGAGGCCCATTAACATCATAGCTACTGTAACTCTATCATAACCAACGAAAGGAAGCATTTTATTCGTAGTTATTGTGTCCAGTTATCATAGGAGTACTGTCATATCAATACCCATGCGGAATTTGAGCCTTTAATTTAAACAAACGCTAATAATTTAGTGGTGTGTGTGTGTGACGTCACGTACGTGCCAATTTCCTCTCAGACTATGAAGTAGGGTGTTTTATACTTCAGTGTTATCAAACATCCACCAACTCCAACGCCATGACAATTCAAAGAGAATACGTGGTTAATAAAAACCACTCAAGCCGCTTCTGTTAAGGCCATTTCACACGATCAAATATTCTCTGAATTCAATTTCTGAACTCAATTTCTTGAATAGCACGGCGATTCAAGAAATTTGATTCAATAAACATTAAAGGCACTACTTAAAAATCTATAAACAAATAATGCACAAAATAAATAATGTAGCTATTTTACAGCTATATGGTACTAACTCTGCACAACTCAAAAACATTTGATTTAGCCAATAGAAAACTATTAATGTATATGATATTTAAAATAAATAATGCTCGTACTTATTTTAATATTGTATATTTCGCAAACACAATACAATGAATGTGTAACTTGAATTAATGATGTTAGAAATGCCTCTTTTCTGTTCTTAAATATTTTGATTCAGGAAAATTTCAATCAAATTCCAAACGAAAATCTTTGACGAAAGTCGTAATATTCAATACATTGAATGACGAAATTACTGTGGTTATGGCTTCATCATGGCATCACATGACATTCAAGAAATTGAATTCAATAAATTTGAAAGAAAATTGAAGCAAAATTTGTTCGTGTGAAAGGGCCTCTACTATTTAGCTTATTTATTCCGTGACGCTCTATGTGAACTCTGACGTCTAAGGCGGCATCACGGAGACGACGCGACGTAGTCACGATGCCGATAACCTCTGGCTATGCTTCTATTTCTGTTTTGTCGCGTGCACGCGAATATTTCTATCTGTTCACTCGTTCTTAGCAGTACTTATTTTTTTGCACAACTTCAGTAAAATTTTACAGTTCTAAAGACATTCATTATTTTAAGTTTTTCAGATGCTTGAATCTATGTCAGCATAGGGTAAACCTATCTACTTCGTGATTCTAAGGTTTAGAATGCCCGTATCAACAAAATGTTAAACATTGAACTCGAAATGTTAAGAGGAGTCCTACGCGGTGTCAAATTTCCACATTTGACGCGTGGGAACAGCGTAGCGATAAGAGCCAATGTCCCACGCTTGACGAGAAGCATATCGCCTCTATTCGCAGCGCGCCAAACTGGCGTGCAAAGTTTTCCTTGTAGTCTTTTTACTATGGGACATTAAGCGGTGGCCCAATATTTTATTTTTTAATAGTTTGAAGTAAAGACCAACGCATGCCTCTCGTTTTGCACTTTACGATTTCAGGTAATATTTTCGGAGTTACAACAGTCTAAAAAAAAAAATCGTTTTTAGCCATTTTGAGAGGCCCGAATATTATGTTTCTAACAAGCGTACTGCATTTTTTTTTTTTTAAATAGAAGCATGGTTTCAAGTGTGTGTTCTTTTCGTAAGTACACATAATATGAATAACTTAAGCGGTTTCGTGTAAAAAAGAATACGCGTGACACACTGCAACGCCGTCCATGCGCCAGTCGAGGACTCCTCTTAAACATTGGACTACACGGTGGTTTCAGGAGGGGGGGGGGCTTAGGGCTCGCCCCCCTTTTGACCTTTCATGTGTAATTTACCTGTAAAATAGTACACATTTTTAAAATGGTATACTTAATTTTCCGTTTAGGAATTGCCTTAAATAGCACCATTCTGCACCTTAAAAACTATAAATTTTTCCTGGGGAAGAGCCTCCGGACCCCCCTTTATCGACTCGGTGTGTAGACTCAACTACATTTTGGGAATGCCTCCCCCCTTTCCGCCCCAAAAAAACCTAGAGCTGGATAACGTTATTTTATTCTATGCAAATAAGGGTTTTATTACCCAGCACTGCGATAGCTGAAATATGTTTCAGTGCATATTTTTAATATCTTTAAACCGTACGCGCATGTAAACTACTTTGCATAATGTTAAAAACTGTTTCGCACAAAATTACAGTTAATATCATTATTTTTAACATTATACGAGCATACTGCATGTTGCAGTGCAACGTAAAATTTACTCTACATAAAGTGCATATTTTTATGGCTTACATAACAGCCGTTTGTCACCAGATATTATTGGTATAGATGATGGCTTATCGCGGGAAAATTTGACTGTTTGCTAGGTTGCAACTTACGTTCAGCTTACCAGACCATTTACTGGCTTTCGCTTGTACGTAGAGTTGTTGCTCTATTTGACTGAGCCAATAAGAATACCGCTATTGTAATATATTTGGTGCCTATTATTGGTCTGCAGGCAGCTACGTTGTGTGAGACGTATATCACCCAATCTCACATATTGCAAGGAACTACAGCGGTTTGAAGGGTTCGTTGACACATAAAGTTTTTGTGATATACAATTATCTATAATTTGGGCCCGGTAGTTTTCGCGAAAAGATTTTTGCCCCACTTTGTTTCAGTGTCTTACGTGCACACCTGCGGCTCAACTTCATGATTATTGGCAGAGTGTTTTTGTGCAGAGTTATTATTCCTTTGACTGTGCCAATGAGTACATGGATAACTGTGACACAACACGTATGTGGTTTGCGGAATTAACCTCCAGACGTTGTATGTTAAGGCGTCCAATCACTGATCACATAGCAGAGATACAGGTGCGCACGTAAGGCACTGAAACAAAGTGCTGCAAAAATCTTTTCGCGAAAACTACTGGGCTCTATCTATAATAGTTGGTTAACGTGCCATCAAACACGACCCCTTAACGAAGATGATCAATATACACTGTATTATATTGTAGATAATGTAGAAATATATTGACTAGGAAATCCAACTAAACAAACTGTGCTCAACACTTCAGTAACAAAAATAAAGATTGAACCTTGTGGTACATTGAATAGTTACTGTAGAGGCTTGCTTTCACTTAATGCAAGATATCTTATTAGTTCTGCCTGAGTTAACATCACTGTACAAGTGCGCCCATAAGGTGGGGGAGGCAGGGGGGCCTGAGCCCACCCCCTGACAGATGTTCCACAATGCGTTGAATTTTTATTTTTAATAAAACGTAGCCTATAGCAAACTATTTGCAGTTTGATAAGGTTCGTAACCAACGCGGTTTCATCTGCCGAAATATGCCAGTAGCTACAAATTTATATACAGACTTTATCCGTTCTGGTTGAACATCCTTGTTCCGCCATATACGAACGTGTGGTTGTCTGAACCAAAATTTTTTCTCTGTGTTGTGTCATCTATCACCAGTGCCACAGAATATTTAGAAATACAGATATGGCATAGCAGGTAGGACGGCAAACTCAGTCACACACGCCACAAAAAAGGCTTCGCTGGCCAGCAACATGGCGGAAACACCTACAGCCAATCAGCGTAAGGCGGCTGTCCTGCTAGGCAGTACCTACACTGTAAAAAAAGTGAGTAATATTACTCATCATATGTATGGTAATATTCCCCAACCTTGAGAGGAAAGTCTGATTTCCGAACATGTGTGGAAATTTTCGCAAGGTAGTGTATTGGCCACACAAACCACTCGAGAGTTTCACTCACGCGTTATGTCAAATTGTCCTAGAGATCTTGCGCAAATACGTAATGAAAAATTACATTACCAGTTGAGTAACTTTCCTTGACACGTGTTGAGTAATTTTCCCTCACTTGTAGAGGTAATATGCTTCCATTACATGTAGAGTAAATTTACCAAAAATTTTTTTACAGTGAGGCTATAGGAAACCTGCCGTAACATGAAAGAGTCAAACAGACGCAGGATTGAGATCAACAGTCTCGGGCAGACAATACGCAGCGAAGTTCACCCTATCAAATAAGCCGCCACGTCTTTTCACGTCTGTATTCTGTGCCAGTGCTGACTGAAGTGTAAACTCCTTACCAGCCTAGAGTGACAAAGGCTTTAGTGTTTCTGTGACTAACAAGTGCAGAGTGACTGTGGGGCGTGCTCGGGGTTATACATCAATATTGGATGATGGACATCGTTTATTACAGTTCCGCAAATTTTGCGAGATTATTTGTGGAGAAGTAAATACTTCCAACTGATTATTACAAAAGATAAAAAATCGTACTTTTACCAGAAGAAGTTGGGTCGGTCCCCGGATGTTCGCATGTGGGAATCGTGCCAGACGATGCCGTTGGTCGGCGGGTTTTCTCGGGAATCTCCCGTCTCCCCTCCCCAATTCCGGCGTCGCTCCATACCCAAACATGTCACTCCTCACCAGCGCTGAAGACCTCGATGTTAAACGCTGACCAAAACCTCTCACACACTTCAGAAGAAGTTCGTAATCTGACGTCAAAATATTTATAAGTCCAGATCATTAAATTGGTTTAAATTTTCCAAATAGCAAAATAGACTAGAGGGATGTATTCTTATGAGCAGATTGCAGGATTTGAAGCAAAATAACATTCGAAAGCCTGTCACATTTATCAAAATATTTTGTACATTTATAAATACTTCTGGGCAACTTGTTAAAAAAAATCTGTCACTTGAAACAGTTTCTGTAAAATGTATAAGAATTTAGTTATAAACGTACAATTATTTGTAATTATACGGGAATATTTTTAAATATACAGCTATATTTATTTATTTCCAAATATTTCCTATAATGTTAAGAATATACATTTATTAAACTTAAAATTTTTTTCTGGAAATTAGTTTCCAGAGAATTTTTTCTGTATGTACAAATTTTGTTACTATAACTGTTACTTACTTTCGTGACTAGGTCATTAATGACTCGGAACCAATGTTAAACGTCCATGAAAATACTCAGCGCTACCTTGTCACATGTACAACTGGCCACTCACAAAAGTAGCAGCCAATAAATTATTAAGTAGTTGAGGAAAGCGTGTGCACAGGACTGTAAAATTCAGTCAACTGGGAGCCAGCCAAATTTCTGGGTTCCTTTTTTTAATCCGTGTGAAATATAAGGCAAGACTAGTTTAATGAATCACTTGAATAAATTATTATAATAACCAAGTTGGTACCAAATAATTCAAACAACTTTTACTATAAATTCTGGCTTAGTTTGGTTGTAGTTTTAGAGATATTACAAAGACATTTGTTAATATCTGTATGTAATTCACTTGCCGAAATATTAGAAGTGCATAATTTACTGGTCTATGGTAGAATTAGTAGCTTTGTTTGTTGTTATGAGTTGTGAATGGTACTAAAAAAAAATAATTTGTTTCTTCTATGTTTTGAAGCTAAGATTTATTATCTATTCCGAACTGAATTATATCTAGAAATATGTGTCAATGCCACTAATTTATTTTGGTTGGCAGCAGTTTGTACGAATGGGCTACCAGGGATAAAATGTTTTAAAAGAACATTCTGTTTATTTATCCTCTTTGAGATTTTTTCCTCTTGTACGAGAATTGTTATGGCGATACATTAAAACTTTCAGACATAGATATATGATAACATAGTAAGATAAAACCTCCCAGTGTTTCCCCGGACAGTGATAATTTATTAATTAAATAATTAATAAAAACCTTCGTTTCATACTTTTCATGCATAAATTGTTGCCTGGATGAATTAATATAAAGTAAGAAAGCATCACATGACACCCGTACACATAAAGACAAGAAGACTACTACGTTGTTATTTTCTCCTTAGTTTGAGAAGCCACTGATGCCTTGAAATGCACGGGAAATTCATTGTTCGACCGTGCTACAAGATAGAATTGCAGGGCGTCCAACGACAAACTGCTGACGGACATGCAAACGCTCCAGCTGGCATTTTTCCACACGAAAGTCTCTCGTTATTTTGGTTTCGAAGTGTTCGTGTGAACAGAATTCGGGTATTGTTTTAGGTTCATCCTTGCACGCCACTCGCAAAATGCGTGTTTGGAGAAACTAAACCGTTTTGAAAATGAAACAGATCTGAATATAGGTTGTTGAGGGTTAACTGAGCACTGCTTACAATTTTCTGTGATCCATTATGCCGCCATTTTAACTATTTTTAATTAAAAAACTTCCGTGTAATTAAAAACTAGTTTATACACTTCACGGCTCTCAAAACATTACTTCTATATCCTTAATAAATTGATTATTTTCATTATTATAAGTGTTGTGAAGTGCTCACTTTAAAGTGAACGACCTATAAGTGTTTAGTAAATGCATTTTTAGTTAACAAGTAGAACTGTGATATGTTGCGAAAATAATTTGGGGTAAGGAAGTTTCCGAAACGTCGTGTAAGTATACATTGCATTTCTGACTGACTGAACAATCTTTTGGCACGTGTTTATTCTTTTCACACTAATTGCAGTGGTCAATACCAAAGTCACTTATTTCTGAATAGCCTGATGATGTATGGTCTCGTCTAGACAAACCTAATGGCCGAAGAAAAACTCCTGTTATTCTTACCCAAACGAGATATAAAACTGCTGCACGGTTATTACAAACAGAGACAATACTGACGCCCTATAAATCGTTTTGCGTCCGAGGCAGCCAGCAAAGTTATGTATCTGAAGAAGGTAATGCGTTTTTTTTTTTCAGAGTTATTTTTTTACATAAAATACAGCGTCGTCAAGTCTGGGCTGAGCGTAAAAAAAGGAGGTTGTTCACAACCCATTTCATGTGCGTATCTCAGAAGCAGCGCACGTTCGGAGAACGTTGGAATTCTGTCGTAACCGTTAAGTTGTGTCAGAAAACACACATAAATGCAGCGTTGGGCCAACATAGTATTCCCAACATAATAGTTTAAAAACCTCATTTTGAGAAATTAATTAGACCTGTACATAAATTAATACTTGAATGAAATACGCTGTACACAATGTTTAAGCATGTTTTAAAATCTTTTAAATTTTAGCATGCAACAAGTATATAAACGTAAAATTGGCATTCGAGTTGTACATTTATGTTTGGCCAACGTTATAAAACAACTACATTAACACAGAAATATTTAAAATGAGAGACATGAGTGTTCAATCTTGTAGGCTTAGAAGAATTTTCTGGACTTCAGAGCTGAAATTGCAGCTTTCTGAAACTTTGAAATGGTTGGTTGAAAGTTGGAAACCTGTTCATAAACATACGGCTGGCAATTGGCATGTACTTCTGTGGAAGACCAACCTTATTAAACCAAATAAATCACTTTAACACGAAAAATGTTACAAGTGCGACAGAGAAAGATTTCATACCCAATCTTATGGACAGGGAAGAATTTTATAGACTAAAACGCTAGGACAGCAGATTTTCGGAAACATTGAAATGGCTAATTGAACGTTGGGAACAAATTGGTAAACATATAATTTAATTTGGTATGTCCTTTTAATTTGGCCCAACTTTGTCCTGCTATATTTTTATTTAACGTGGAACCTTCTTCTGATCTTCAATAAATGTAGTTTCGGGTATTTACATTACAGTTTTCTTGACAGAAATATATCTCAATCGAGTGTCTAATCGTTTGAAACGTACTATTGGTATTCGAATGGTCCAGGTTAGTTTTAACATGATTTAAGATGCTCCAGGTTTGTTTTAACATGGCTTAAGATATGATATAAACAGAATACGCATCATGCTATATTTTGATACAGATGCGAATATCTTGTTGATAATTTACCAATAAATTAGATAACATCAAACACAGTCCGATACTTGAGCCAAAAATTCGACCCTTTATAGCCCGCCTGTGAACTGTATTGTGATAAGTGTTTCTTTGGTAATAATTCAGAAAATACTTCTTTCTAATTGAGCGTGCTTTTACATTTAAGACACGTGCATTAAAAGCCTTTATAATTAATTTTAAGAAAATTATTTCTTATCTAGTTGCAAAATTTTTTTTAATGAACGCGATTGCTCCATTCTTTGCATACGTAGCGGTGTACAAAGATAAAGGACGCGGAGTATTACAGTTAAAGAGAAAATACACTATAGTTATGAAATAAAGGAAACGGTTCAGATTTCAGGCATGTCCTACAGAAGATGACTGAAATTGAATAAACTTCCACCTCATTGTCTAATGAGAACAAATCAGGAAAACAATTTGTATAGAGCAGAGTTGTACACTTGTTACGGGAGAAGGTGACATATCCCTAGATATTTCTATAAAGGTTTAAACATTGCAAAGATTTTTTAACAAATCCGAACATCTTCAATTTACAATGCGTAACTCGGTGACGTGAGTAGTAGCTATGGAACAAAAATTAAAATGACAAGTAGCTTTATGGCGAAGGTCTTTTGATAAACCGGATGATTTGCGAGGTTCGTAAGATTGCAGAAATTGAGAGAACTATAGATATGATGCTTCAATTTATTTTTGTTGAGTGTATTTTGTATATTTGATGTGTATACAACATTAATACAACATCGTTTAATGGTTGGCATCATGTGTGCAGTGGACACGATGTGGATGGATGCCTAAGTTGATTTTGTTTAGTTTATTATGTAAACTACGTAAAACATTTTTTCCTTCAAAAGATTGTGACGTTTCTTGCAATATCTGGCTGCAAAATTTATCCGCAATCAGTTTTACAACTTTCTATGTAAAAAAAAACAATGATTTAAAATGAAATTATTGATCATACCAGTTAAAAAAATAAATTCAGCGCAAGGAATAGTACAATTCAAAATAGAGATGAGAGAAGCAGCTGGGGAAAAAATAAACATTTTCAACCCCCCACACACAAACTCCTTACTGTGAAACTCTCGGCAATAAAAGTTTGTTTATGTCTTCTCTGCCAAACGCGAAATTCCTGATCAGAGGCAGCTGTGGCCACGGAACATAGCGTAGCCAGACGTAAGCCGGAGTTGGCCGAAACAGCGAGCAGCTGAGTGTATTTTCATTCGTCGCAAACTGACGACAGGCTGCTAGCCGTGAATTCGTGGGAGGACAGCTTTTATACCGGCTTGAAATAGCCCGGCGGCCTCGATCTTCACACAAATACTTTTCCTAGAACATTACGTGCCGTAGGAAACTGTCTCCCAACGTGGATGCCTGCTACCAGTTTCTCCACAGTTACCAAGTGTGTGGTAGACAAATAAATCCACCATTTTTAATCTCTGTGCTTTTGAAATTCAATATGGAAAAAAAACTACAAAACAACAATCATAGGTAATTATATTTGCTAACGTTTTGAGCAAACATTTAGCCAGAATGATGCGTTGGTAATAGGCGGTTCACTGAAAATTTTAATTGTTTTAGTATTTTTTATATTTGTACGATATATGGTTTGTTTTGTAGGCAAACATTGTGACTATTTTTTACTGTATAGAAAATGTTCAAGCTTCCGTAATTTTTGTATTATAGCATATTAAAGGCAAAATTTTCATAAAACGGTTTTATGAAATTGCGGAAAACAGAAATGAAAAATTTTTCACCGAAGAACAGTGTCACATGCTATGAAAAACTATGTTTAAAAACAACATTGACTTTTTTGTACTAAAAAACATGAATTTGAAATAAAAATTGCTAATTTTAAAATTAAAAAAATACGAAACACTAATTAATGTTGTTTTTATACATTTGACATCATAGTCAGAGCCAGTGATTTTTGGTGAAAATAATCCTGCAACAATTTGTTTCAATGCCTTATGTGCACATATGTTTCTCTGCTTCATGGTCAGTGATTGGAAGTTTTTAACTTTCGGCATCTCAGGGTCCTACCCGCAAATCACGGACGTGTGGTGTCGCGGTAACATTGTTCGGGTTGGTGCAGTCAAATGAGCCGCACCTCTGCCCTACTATATTCTGCCAATAACCACGAACCAGAGTTGCAGGTGTGCACGTAAGGCATTGAAACAAGTTGTTGCAGAATTATTTTCACCAAAAATCACTGGCTCTAATCATAGTCCATGGCACTGTTCTACAGTGTGAATATTTTCATTTCGGTAAGTTGATTGGTTTTCCTTTCTTGTTGGCCTATAAATCCGTTTTAAGCAAATTTGGACGTAATGCTTTTATACAAAACTGTGGAAGATAAAAAATTTTCACTACAACAAAAAATAGTTGCATCGTATGTCAAAAAACGAACCACCCCACGTATAGGGCCTAAGTGAATTACTTTAAAACTATTGAATGTTTCTGTGAACTACCCCCTTAAGCATATCTCTTGCGCCGAAATTAAAGGAACGAGACTGTATTTTAGCATATTGCACATAACTAGGGACTGGGAAATCTCGCGAATTCAATTACCTGTAGGCCAGAATCCATTGTACTGCGCATACTCAAGCCACGACTATTCGTCAACTAGCTGCTACTCAGTGGAACAGCAGAATATGAACTAATAGCCAGGACTTGAATATGCATGGTGCAATGGATTCTAGCCTACAGGTAATTGAACTCGCGAGATTTCCCAGTCCATACACATAATATCTAATTTCAGTGTAAATTATTTCATTCGAGTAAGACGCTTGGTTTTTGTTACTACCATGTTCCGGTAACTTGTAAATTTTGACTTCGACATGTTACAATGGGAAAACTATGAGAGTTAAAATAAACTTTACAAGTGGAAAATGTAGTCACAGGAATGTCTATAAAGCTATCACAATGTCATGCAAATATAAAAATTAAGCATTTTTGCCGCTTGAACGCACTGAAAGTGTGGCATGACAAGACGAGTTGAAATTATTATTATTTTTTTGTTAGCTGGTCCATATGCACATATTAAAAATGAATCGTTTTCGGGCTCTTGTAAATTAAATTAGTTACCGTTGCTTTAATCTCGTAAATTCATATATAGCCTAACTTGTGACCAATATTGATGACACAATTCGCCATAAAATATAGTTTTATCATTAATATATTCTCGCCTTTCAAAGTCGTCAGGTTGTGAGTATTTAAAAATTGGTGACTAATACAGAAGGCATCGGTTTAGTGGTAAAGCGTTATAATAATACATTGTTAGTAATTTCAATGAAAATATTGTTATAATTTATTCATGGAAAATTATTTAACACGCGGGCATAGACACCTTTATAATGCGCCCGCAATATGGCCGCGGTTTAACGGGAGTTTGAAGTCTTTAACTTCCAGAAGTTCAGCTAAAGTATACGTTAAACGCAAAAAAAAAAAATCCGATATTGGTTGCTTCTCATTTACTCAGAACCTGTTACATTAGTGGTTCTGAACGATGCTGCTCCACTCCTGTTTAGTGAGAGAGATTCTGGTCAGCGCTTAACATCGAGGTCTTCAGCGTTGGTGAGAGGTGACATGAGGTGAATATAGAGCAGCGCCGGAGTGAAGGGTGGGGAAAACGAGAGATCACCGAGAAAACCCGCATCGTTCGGGGCACGATTCCCATACGCGAAAATCTGGGGACCGGGAAACGAACCCGAATCACCTTGGTGGGAGGCGAATGGTATGACCATTCGGCTACCACGGCGCCTTCTTGTGTAATACTGCGAAGAAAACCACATGTGAAACAAACAGGTATGGCTGATTTTTGTGCTAAAATAAGGAAGTAATATTTCATGATTAAAGTGTTTATGATAACTATAAATAGTGATAATGTAATAAAGTAAATGTCATAATTGTTAATATGATAATAGTTATTGATAGTACATTTTATACTGCAAGATGACTGAGGTTAGAAATTTCATTAATTTCATTCTGTTTTGGTTTTAAATTCAGAAAACAATTTTAGTCTTAAACACTTTCATACCGGGCAGTCTAGTGTATTCAACTTAATCAATTTTAATTCTATCGTGTAACCACGGCCTAAGGTCGACTTTTACTCGCTCACTACGTACCTTATTGCCTCTATGTACAAGGCGCTTAACTGACGTGGATATATCCCGCCTGAACGAGACTTTTGTAAAATCTAACATATAAAAAGGAAATTTAGTTTTTTCGTCTTCTATGCGTTCTTATCCCATTCATATGATTGTGATGAAACTTTGGTGGGTTGTGCGTGCGCCCGTGAAGGTTTCTGCAAAAAAAAAAAGGGGGGGGGATTCAACATGGGGCAGAGGGGTGAACGTTGTACCCAAACAATTTAATAAGCATTGTAAGGAATGCCGGGTCAGTTAGTAGTAAATATAAAATACGATGTGCTCCCAAACACAACTCTATAGCCTCTGTACGAATAAATTAGCAGTTAAAATTGGAACTGAAATCTCTGATTGCCATCATTTTCAAATTTGAAATAATAAAAGGCAGTATAATATGACATTACAGCTTAAAACCCGATTTAAGGTACAAGCGATTTCGTAAGTGTTTTAAGGGTTCAGACACTTTACAAAATATTCACCCGATATGTAATATCTCATGGCTTCTGTAACACTAATCATTGGTCAGTTAGGCTGATTAACTTGGGTGCTTTTGGAAGCATTTCTTGAGATCTTCGTGTGGCATTATTCGTGTTCTTCAGCGACATAGATATCAGAACCGCACAAGTGCACAGATCGGACGTGAACGGGAAATTTGTAGGAACATTCTTATATTTTTACAAAGGACATTACAGACAGTGCACGGCCACTTGGTGTGGTAATCAAAATGCAACTGCTGCTCCCAAGAGGGACTTGCCCGTATGTTGCTTGAAAGGTGTTGCAAAGTTTTAAAACCTTGCGCTTAACGTGTTACTGAAATATCAATTTACGAAAGAAGATACACTTTAGACAAAGTCAGAGTAATATGTACTAGACATCACGCATATTAAATATTCATATGTACACCAAATAATATTTTTTATGAGAAAAATAGTTCATCGCGAAAAAATTCGACTACTATGCTCCAATAAATTATTTATGTGTCCAACGTTCCTTCTTTCATAGTCGCACAAGGTTCACAGATTTTAGCAGCACTGATGCACTGGGAATGAAATTAAATGTGGTATGAGGGTCGGCTCTGAACTGGACCAAGAAGCAACATTCAGGCAGTCAATACAGAGATAGACCGCCTGGTGGTATGTTTCCTGCTGAATCGTGAGCTTTAGAAACAAAGATTGGTTCTAAGAAAACTAAAATAAGTTGTTTCCCCATTGCGAAATACCTTCCAACTGCTAACCAGTTTGATCCCAACCCGTCTGAATTATACATGCCATTGATGGATTTTATGCTTCAAAAGAAACACTTATTAAAAAAAACTAAGAAAACTATATTCCATATCACTGGACAGCTATGTCAGATTAGTAACTACTAAGACAGTTGAAATACACTAGTTCACTAATACTTGCGCTGAATTCTAATGAAGCATTCGTGGCTGAATCGGCTCTCCCTAAAATATTAAAAAAATGGCCTTCAAAGTGTCTTATTCCACCGACCCAAGTAACATTGTTTTAGACTACGGGTATTTGTTGTAAAAACTACACTGCTAACAATACCAGTTTGTAAAATGACAAAAAATAATCTTACAGTAACTTTTAAGATTTGCCACTGTTTGAGCGATTATTTTACCAAAATTAATCTTTAATTTCTTATGAATGAATCACATGTCTGCAATTTTGGCGTCAGAGATTGTACTTAGAAATCCTCCACTCGGCGATACAGTTGCTCGAAAAGTTGCCAAAACGGTTTTATCTAATTGCTCTTCCACGATTTTTGCATATTGGCTTCGAGAAATGCACAATTATCCAGTAATGCTTTAATAATTGGCTTTTGTATCTTCTCCTTCATTAATTATTTCCTATTGGTAGTCTTCTATGCCACTTTTTAGCCAATATTGGGCCTATGTAAGGAAAAATCTCTCTGTCATTTAAGATTACAAATATAAGTAAGGGATAATATGTATGTATGTATGATATCGATAAACTCCGACACCGTTCGACCAATCATTAATAAATTTGGCACATAGGCTTATATGTTTTTATGGAAATGGTTTTTATGTTGCCCGTTTACTCGCCACTAGATGGTACTACAGCGCATCAACTTGCATGCCGTTCAACCGATCGCCATGAAAATTGGTATACATATGTATGTCCGTAAAGTCACGGTGCACTTGACCCGTCACAGGAAAAAAAAAACAAGATAGAAATGTGAAATCTTCACCAAATGAAAGGAAAACTCACCAAGTTTCGTACACATTCAGTGCAGTTCGACATGGCTTTCATTTGTTGCCCTAATCACATCTAAACGGATGACAATGCACCGTAACTAGAGATGGTGGTATATCGCGAAATTGTTTGTGCAAACATACATACCCTTGAAAACACTTTAGTTTCTTGTGACGTGTATATTATTGGGTGATATACGTCTGACACAAAGAAGCTGTCTTCAGACCAATAATAGACATCAAATATGACAATAGTGGGATTTAACAGCTCAGTGTACAAGCGAAAGCCAGTTACCTTTTCATAAGCTCAACGACGTTGAAACCCAGCAAACAGTCAAGTTTTCCCGCGATAACACATCACCTCTAACCTTGACTTAACGGACAGACTGTATATATTTGACCACGGAGAATTCTTTAGCAACATACGTTTTGCTATCACTCGCAATTATATTGCGCTGCAGCGAATAAACTTTTTAAACTTTAATACCTTTATTCCCCCCATATACATAACGGTGTAGAAAAGGGTGTAGGGGGTGTTCGTAATCCAACGAACATATTATTTTACATATATACACTGACAGGACAACGTCTGTCGGGTTCCACCAAATGAAGTATACATATTTTCCCCCGTGCCGAGGGACGATTCTTGACTATGTTGGTCGATAAAAGCCTCCAAGAGTCTGCGGAGCTGGTGTGAACTCTAGGCGGAATATCGCGTGACTGCAAGGCAGCCAGGGGCGTGGTCGCATGTCTGCCAAAATAACCACGGCAGCAGGCAGGCAACTTGAAGGAAAAAAAAAGACGTGGCACGCGCCTCTAACTACGTCCTGTAAAAAATGTCGAGATAAGGCCCGTGAATTGCAGACGCGTTGTAGCATGTTAATATGCTTATTATTATATTAGTTGTTCCGTTACACACTTGTCTGATGCATGAATTATAAGGCAAGGGGGCATGACTTTCATGGAAATTATTCGCTGTTATACAGGATTTTGTCAAATTACATGTTAATATTTGGGGAATAATTCCTCATATCGAAGGTAACAAAACTGTTACAAGGACATATGTCCTATATGTCCTAAAACACGCCGCTTCTGCACTACAGTTCGCAATGCATGACGTATGATTTATAACGCAAGGGCTGCTGTTTTCACGGTCATTCCTACTGTTTATGGGTAGTGACATAGCGGAGTAGTGTACAATGTACAGTACTGATGTAACGACATTACACAGCAAACTGATCCTGCCCATGTATTGCGAACTGTAGCGCAGAAACGGTGTGTTTTCGGACCTACGTCCACGTAAAATTTCTGTTACTCTGGATATGAGGCCTGTTTCTCCAGATATTGATATGCAATTTTTAGGAACTGCTGATTATCGCGGAAAGATTTCTGCCCCACTTGGTTTCAGTGCCTTACGTGCACACCCTGAGTTCTGCTTCGTTGTTACTGGACAGCGTGCCTTTATGAAGATCTCATTTCACTGAGCCAATCACGGTAAGTTGACTGCAACACCACACGTCCATGATTTGCGGCGGGTAGAACCTCACGACTCGTGAGAGTTGAAACGTCCAATCACAGACCGTAAAGCAGAGCTGCAGATGTGCAAATAAGGCACTGAAAGTGGGGCAAAATCCTTTTCGCGAAAATCAGCAGTCCATAGTAATTTGACAACACTTCCTATGTGTTCCAGAAAATTTTAGATCATGTCCATTTTGGTAACTGGACTGTTTAACTCATAAGCGTATTTGGGTTCTAAATGTCAGTCACACGGCCACCCAGCAACCTTGCTCCAGTTGGTCCAGTCGAATGGAGAAATGTCTCACGTAACTTGTACACTTTTTTTTTTACCGAAGCTAGTCCACTCCTGAACCAATGGTATATATTCTTAGCCTAGTAGTCGTGAGGCCAAATCAAAATGGCGTCAAAACAAAACAAGCACTCGCTAGATAAATTAATTCCGTACGATTATGCGTTAGGACTACGACTCCTTAGCGCCCAGTTGGCATATTGGAGCTGCTGTGTAGTGAAGAGGTAATATATTTGGCTTTCTAGATAAGGCGATCCGGGTTCCAGTGCTGGTGAGGTCTCTCCCGATTTCAGCCTGTGAGGACACGTAGCGATCTTAGACGATCATCCGCGGGTTTTATCAGGGTTCATCCACAGAGAGAAAGGTTTAGTTGAGTTGAACAAACTTTGTCTGTATGTAAAGGTGGATATGTAATTCGGTTGCTGAAAGAAAATTATTTCGTTGCTGTTCATTTGTTGCCTACAAAGGCAGTACGTGATATATACAGCAAGCAATTTATTTGGCTAGACATATAGTCTTATTTCTCGCAGAAAAAAAAACATGGCATAGGCGAGATTTCAAACTTGGAACAGCGCATTGAGTCTAGGACCAAGAACTTTTCGCGAAAATAATTTTGTCCGAGTTCGTTTCAGTGCCTTACGTGCACATCCGTAGTAGTGCTTCATAGTCAGTGATTGGTTGTCTTAACACTCACGTGTCTTGAGGTTGTACCCACAAATCACAGACGTGAGTTGTTCCAGTAATCTCATTGTGATTGGCACAGTCAAACGAGATACGGCTCTTCACAAAGACACGCTGCCAATATCAATGAAGCAAAACTGCAGGGACCTGGGACACTGAAACAAACTGCGGAAAAACTCTTTTCCTAGAAATTTCGTGTACCTACAAGCATCGCACGTTAATATCCACAGCCAGACTGAACGTTGGTATAAATATCCTCATAAATATACGGCTCGCAAAATGAATGACATTTACGTATATGTATTTTTTTATTTAATTGGGCTTTGCGTCTTATCGACAGAAAGAACCACTAAGTATGGTGACACATAACTTTAGAAAGGACTTGGCCATGGCCTCTGTTAAGGAACCATTCCGGCATTCGTCTGGAACAATTTCAGGAAATAACGTAAAACGGAAATCAGAATGGCCGAAGCCGAGGACCGAACCCGGGTACTCAAGAATGCGAGTCTAACGTGTAGAGTTAATTTTTGCGCCATCTTGATCGGTACGCAGATGCACATGATCAATTGTTACTGTTTTGCTCTTCATTTCCTGTACTAATTTTTCATCAGGATTGTTTCCACCTAAAATGATGCGTCATTAAATTCACATACAAATATAGCTTTAATACTTTATCACACGTATTTACCAAATAACGCTCGATGTGTGACTACAAACTACATTGCGCATACGCATTAAAGTTAGGCAGGAGCAACGAAATATATACTTTCATCAAGCCTGTATTTTACTGTCAGACATAGGCTTAGTAGTGTGTATAATAAACTGCATAAAGTGTTGTATCAGCATTAAAGTGTGTTGAGTTTGGTACTTCACTCTGGCCACAGAATAATTACTTATCCCAAGGAAATATTTATTTTACCATATTTAAATAAATATTTAGTAAACACTTCTTTCAGTGCTGAAAATCGCATGGTTTTGGATGCCAATAAAATAACTAAAAATTATTATCTATAGAGAACTTAAAAAAAAAAAAAAATCCACAAATATTTTCTTAGAATGGACTGTTTGGGACACAACCTTTTGCACAGAAATGTCATACATTTAATAGTGGCACAAAAATATGACGCTAAATGGTTACGTCACACTGATAAAATATCTGCGTATAATGGTTGGGAAACCTTTTAGCTATTATAGATTATTTAAAGTTTATTCTTTCAAAAAGCCCTTACTTTTTTCGACTGACTTTTTTTTTATTATCGATTTCATATCTCACCACCTAGGCTAGATTGTTTGAGTTCAACCTGCCATGAAATTTTTTTCGCGAAAATCAAGCGCATATTGATGTAAATGTGTTGTTTTGAAAGGTTAGAGCTAGAAAGAGTTAAAATACGCGGAAATAAAAAATCCTAAAAAATCCTGCAGCATGTTGCTCGTCATGTCATTGGATGACGGTTATCTGACATGGTTCAACTGTCCGCAAACGAATAACAAACTTCAGTGGAGTCATACTAGGCTTTCCATTAGCATATTTCAATATGAACACGTAGTGACTAAACTCGAACCAATCAACCGACGTTTCAGAAGTTTTACGCTGGGACTAAGTACATTTCTGAGGTACACGACCAGAGCTTTGTTTAGTTAGCAACTTTTACAACTTCAACACCCTAACTGAAACTTCACGTTTTTCTTGCCGGAAGTGACTTTTGGTTGTTACAAACAAAATAATAGATCTTGGCGTTTATTTTCAAAATATGTTGCAAGTAGTTGCGTTTTATATATGTTGGCATTTCTAGTTTTGAATCAGAAAGGAGAACGTCTGATAAATATTACACATTGTATTCAGTTCCATCCGGGAGGAGTGTAAAATACAGTTGTTATATGTATTGCGATTTTAGTTCATGTTTTTTGTTTATGTATCACACTACTTTCAACATAAATATGATTATGAAATCATCTCGTAAAGCTGATACTATGAATTTGAGAGTAGACATTCATTTTCTAGTACATTGCCTGTTATGTGACATATGAAATGGACACCTGTATTGAAGGTTATAGGCTTTATCCAGAATCGTAATTATTGAAAACATTGTGCAGATTTGGTTACATATGTGCGAGAACAGAAAATTCATCATTGAATTCATCACCTGCATCCACCTTGGCCTGTACTCAGATTTATGTTTACCTCCATGTCACTAACACAGAAAATAAACAAAGTACTTCACCTCAGCTACACCAAAGCGCGTTCAGGCGGACTTTCTGCACTTCTTACACCTTTGTTCTCAGTCCATCTACACTTATTACACCCGACTACACCTCTGGGTGTAGAAATGGTAAAAGGTACAATCCGCCTGAACAAATATCATGTTTTTGTTCGATTGCAGTTTGTGAATAAAACACCTGCAAGAAAGCCAGAGATACGTGACCTACTGAACGCTTCAAAACTAAAACTCTAATCGGGTTACCGAGCGAGGTGGCGAAACGGTAACACGTTGGATTCAAATTCGGTAGGACCCGGATTCGATCCCCGACTGCGGCCATCCTGATTTCAATTTTCCGTTGTTTCCCAAAATCCCTACAGACGAATGCTGGGATGATTCATTAAGGGGGATTGATCCCTGTCAGATCGGTTTTACGGTTTTTCTTATAAATAAGGGAATTGAGACATTGTTTTACTTTTTTCACACCGACAAGGCATAGTTTATTGTTTCATTCACATTTTGGAATCCATATGGCATTGTTTATGTAAATGTTGCGGCCTCTGTAGTCGCTCCCGTAAATAAAGCAATTTTTCCTTTTCAGCTGTTTCCCGTTGCAAAATAATGAATGTATTATGGTTCTAGCAATTACAGAAAATCGATTAAGTTTGTATCTATGCCTTGTCGTGACAAAATTGTTTATATATCGACTGGAACAGAAGTTATAGAGAAGAAACAGATAAATCCAAGGTGATAGGGATCAATACATCTTAACGGCGCGGTATACCGCAATTTTCATCACAATGTTTTAATTTTTATATTTGTACCAGGTATTTTTTCTTGTTTCTGACACAAAATGTAACTAAATTGTCCTCTTGTAAATTTTTTTTATTTCGCATAGTTTTTGCGCAATGGCTCGTTAAAGCCAAAATTTGCATGTTTCCGTTTTAAGGACGACACTAAAACCAACTCACTCACCAAACTGAAAAATATTCACAGTGAATAACGATATTGTAGGCTACAAATTCAGCTATGTTAAACAATAAAATAAAATATTTCCGTATTTTAAAAAATATTGAATTTTTGAAATTTTTATTTTAAATTTCAGCATTTTTATTTAAATACAAAATAAATTTATTCTTTTTTTTATGTGCTTAACAATGTAGTTTGCGACGTTTTTATCCACTGTGAATTTTTACAGTTTGATATGTCAGTTGGTTTCAGTGTAGCCCTTAAAACGGAAACATGCAAAATTTTACTTTAACAAGCCATTACGCGAAAACTATGAGAGAGAGAAAAATTTCATAAGAGCCAAATTTAGTCACATTTTGCGTCTAAAATAAGGAAAAAAAATATCTGGTACAAATAAAAAATAACAACAGGTATTGAAAATGGTTGTATACTGCACCCTTAACAAAGACCATGGTCGACTCCTCTCCCAGCTCCTGTCATTGTACGAAGTTGTGTGTCACCGTCTATAATGACCTCATTGTCAACGACACGTATAGCACACTTATATTACCTTAGCTCTACTATGGTTAAAGTTTAAACGCATCAATTTTGAATTTTTTTCCTACCCAGACTACCCTCGTGACTAGGTTTACGGACGTTCGAGTGACAAAAATGCATAGTTTTATATTTTTACGCCATAGTGTTAGTTTTGTAGACATTACTTCTGACTACATTTTCCACTTGTGGGAATTTTTCAGCTCTCATAATCTACCAGTAGCGGCATGTCAAAGACAAATTTTGCGTGTTGCGCGACCATACTAATAAGAAGAACTGGCTTAATCGAATGAAATAATAACATTTAAATGAGATATAATGAGCCACATGCTAAAATATTTTTAAAACACACTACAAAAACAATTTGTTATTTGTATGTTCGCGTAATATGCAAATTTTAACTTTGACATGCCACTGTGGGAATATTATGAGAGCTAAAATAATTATTTTAAGTGAAAATGTATTTATAAATAATGTCTACCAAACTAACACTACAACGAAAAAATATAAAATTATGCACCTTTGCCACTTGAACATAGTTAATAACACTGCCTCGATTAATCACTAAAGTTTAATACTATGCTGCGAAAAATTGTGAAAACGAGTTTTTGCTGTTGTTATTAAGGGTTAAAAATCCGGTGCAGAATGTTTTGAAAGGAGTAGGAGTGTACAATCACCTTTATTGTTAATATTACACCATAAAATGCCAGCATTAGCACTGAATGTCTCATAGAGGCGAGTTGTCGACGATAAGACTGACTGTTGTCACTTCAGTGACTTGCGCCTAGAGGCTAGGGCACAGACTAAATAGTAATACAGACGTGAAACGACGTAGCGGCTCGTTTGATACGGGAGAACTTCGCCGCTTATTGGCTGCCCGAGGTTGTTGATAACAGCCCCGTGTATGTTTGGCCCCTGCATGTTACTGCATGTTTACTATTAGCCTGGCTGCCGTGTAGCAGGGCAACCACCTTACCCTGATTGGCCGTAAGCTTATCCGCCATGTTGCTGGCCAGGGAAGCCATTTTGCCGGCGTGTGTGACTCAGTCTGCTGTCCTATAAGCTATTTCACTTCTGTATTCTTAAATATTCTGTGGCTAAGGTGAGGCGTTATGCACGAGCTGTGTCGTCCTTACCGCTTCCGTACATCTAGACGTCGAATGTGCAATAAAACGTTCACCTAGGCAGTATCCTTAAGGGTGCCAACTATCAAACGCTGAAAATGCTTTTCAGTGTGTCGGTACCTACGTTACTTTACGAGGCTATTCCACATGTGCCCATTGCGTCAATGTACGAAAGGAAAACACACTTTAAACGATGACGGAAAGATAGTTTCATCACGCCAATTAGAAAATATATTATTTCGGTGTCCCTCAAAATGACTGTAAAACGGCTTTTTTTCAACCTGTTATATTTGAATAACTACTCACGGGATTCGTGTGTACTCTAGAAACATGCGATGGATTATACTTGAAACTTTCCACGAATACAAATATGTGGCCATTACTGTATGTGCAAGTCAAGCGAGTGATCTACGATACCACTGCACACCGTGTCAGTGTCTTGCGGTAGAGGCGATACCGCGCCAGATGAGCCGGCTAACATAGCCCTTGGTGCGGTGCCTCACTCACACAAACACACGGCCGGGGTATCAGGCGCCATAATATAGCCACGTAAGGGCGAGGTCTATCGAAATTTTCATCATCATTAGTTTAATTTTTATTTGTACTACATATTTTTTTCTTATTCTAGACACAAAATGTGACTAAATTTGGCTCTAATGAAATTTTTTTATCTCTCATAGTTTTCGCGTAATGGCTTGTTAAAGCCATATTTTGCATGTTTCCATTTTAACGACTACACTAAAACCAACTGATATACCAAACTGAAAAAAAATCACAGTGGATAAAGACATCGCAGGCTACAATGGCATGCTCATAAAATTAAAAAATAAAAATTATTTGTAATTGAATTTTTAAAATTTTTATTTTCAGTTTCAACATTTTTTAAAATTCAAATAATTTTTATTCTTTAATTTTATGAGCATGCCATTGTAGCCTGCAATGTTTTTATCCACTGTGATTTTTTTTTCAGTTTGGTATATCAGTTGGTTTTAGTGTGGTCGTTAAAACGGAAACACGCAAAATATGACTTTAAGAAGCCATTACGCGAAAACTATGAGTGATAAAAAAATTTCATAAGAGCCAAATTCAGTCTCATTTTGTGTCTAAAATAAAAAAAAAAAATATGTAGTACAAATAAAAAATAAAATGATGAAAATTGCGGTAGACCGCGCCCTTAAGAGGCTTATGCACCTGACGCATGAACGGTATTGTAGCATGCCGCGCCTGTTCTTTTCTACTCGAAACATCTAAACATATCCGCAATATGTTTATCTACGAAAAGAACACGCGGTTAAAACCAGGCTTCTATCATTTTATAAATGCAACGTGCTTATTAGAAACATGTTTTTTGGGACCCTTCAAAATGGCTGAAAACGGTGTTTCTTTAGACAACTGTAACTGGAAAAATACCACCCAGACTCGTAAAACACAACGTTGGAAGCATGCGTTGGACTTTACTACCAACTTTCCGCGAATAAAATTGTTGGGTCGCCGCTTTGAGTTCTACAGGAAGTAGAGTAGTATGAAAACACTGCACGCCGGTTTGCCGCGAACAGAAGCGATGCTGTCGCTGTCGAGTGTGGAAAGTTGAACATTATCGCTCCACTGTCTCTGCGCAGCAAACACGGAAAATTACATGCGGCGTATAACCCTCAAAGTAGGCAGTAGGAAGCTACCAGATATAGCCGCGGTGAGTAATGGTCTGGAGTGATGGAGCTATTCACAGCTGGTGTGAGTGGGTCAGCTGGAACACCGGCTTCCAGACGGCGGAGGAGGTGATATTCCAGGAACAGCGGCCCGCGTCCCGGTTCCTTCCGGGAACTCATTTACAAGGTGGCCGTTACGTGCGGACACCAACCCCCTCTTCCCCCTGCCTATATTTGGATCACATAACCGCTGCAGCCTGTGACGTTACTACCGTTACGTGATGTAGCACTGTCTGGCCTTGAGGTCCGCCCCCAGACACTCGCGCCGTCGCTGGTTCGAGTCCCGCCACGCCTGACCTGGCCAGCACTCATGCTCCTCCACCATCCCTCAGGATATTACGTCTTTACTCACAACCAGTTCTCAAATTAATGTCTTAAATGTGTCTTTCATATTGTTAATTACTAATATATTTTGATTCATTTAATATTGCAATTCAAAAACTAATTTTTGCTCACAATTTTACCAAGTGCAATGGATATCGCATATGGCCATACAAAATTTAATATTCTATGTAGTCCGATATTAATTATATGTCTATTATATGAAATTTAAATTTTTTTTTTTTTTCAGTTCAAAGCATTAAGCAAGAACCAGCATCATAAACGTTGTAGCGAAAGAAAATTCATGTTTACACTTAGTATTATTCATATTGCAGGCATTATCTGTTATGACTACTGTTTGTCAATAAAATTTCTATTTATAGATTCCGGATAGTGACAAATCATTAAATGTTCTGTTTTGAGCACTTCTTACCATATGCATTGTAAATCGATATGGAGAAGTGTCTCACCGAAAAAAAAAATACTGGTTATTATAACGTGCTTTACGAAACGCTTTAATACTTGTAAAATATTTTTTACATTTGTGTAAGTAGTCTATTACTAGAACGATCTATTTCATACTATGTTCAGCCGTTATATTTTTCGGCACAGATTATCTCATCAGTTTACTGTAAGTTACTTCAATTTTTTATAATAGATGAACTGTAGTAAGAGTAAATTTTAATTTTGGGAAAGCATTAAGATGTAATTTTTCACATGCGCCAAGAAGTCTTCATAGGTAACTACCAACATGCTGAATAGAATTCGGCAGAATACTACAGCTATGACTAATGTGTAAAGTTAACTAATAATTAAAACGCAAACAGTAAACTACAATTTTCGCATTCACAGTTTGCTTGACTCAAAAGTTCCCGAATAATAAATATGATTATATTTCAGTTATATTAGTGCAGTTCCGCAAGTTAAATAGAATTACCCCTATAATTGCAATTTCACTACTTTTGTTCTCAAAAATGTGCCACAGAGCTGGATAGAACACACAAATTGAAGTTTACTACACTTTTTAGCTTTCAGACATTGAACAGTTTGTACTGTAGTCTGCTGATAATTTTATAGATATTTTACTGTTTACCTGCAAGGGAATGTCAAAGTCACAATTGTACTGATTTCTGCTCTCACGAGTAGTAAAAATTCAGTCTAAGCGCAGCTATGAAGTAATTCACGTTGAACGTAAAATCACCGAACTAATTAATGAAACGTTTGTAACTACAAAGGTATAAGTTATTAAATGTAAAAAATAAATGTCGAAAAAACGGATGATATTTCCAAAAAATAGAATTAAAGTAATATAAAACCATTTTACTGTGCACCTATGCAATTTCACATGAAAATTGTTTGTATTAGGTTACAAAAACTGTTTGAACGTGCATAAACGTTGGCATATATTTGAGTACATATACTTTTTAAAACTAGTATAAACGTGAAATTACGAAGGTGTCATTCTGTAGCTTAATACACTTACTTTAACTCTAAATACTTTTATTTTGAGTAAGTAGCGAAAATATCCATATCGTTTCTTTGACACGCGCTTGTATGAAAACTATGGGACAGGAAAATATTTTTTTGTGGAGAGTTACTATTAATTGGGGACAAGAAAATCTCGCGGATTCAATGACCATCATGTCAGAATGCACTGTTCTGTGCATATTCAAGCCCCGACTATTAGTCCATTAGCTGCTATTCACTGGAATAACAAATAACTAGAGCCACGATTTTATGGTGAAAAGATTTTTGCAACATTTGGTTTCGATGCGTCATGTGCACGTCTACAGGTCTGCTACATCGCCCGTAATTGGATGATTTTACTCTCACTTGCCTTGGCAAATTACAGACGTACGGAGTCACAATAATCTTATTCTGATTGGTGCAGTTAAATGAGAAACGTGTCTGAACGAAGCCACGCTGCCAATAACCTTGAAACAGAACTGCCGATGTGCACGTGAGTCACTGAAACAAAGTGGGGCAAAAATCTTTTCGCGACAAAATTGTGGCCCTACAAATAACTAGAGCCCGGTAATTTTCGCGAAAAGAATTTTGCAGCACTTTGTTTCAGTGCCTTACGTGCGCACCTGCATCTCTGCTATGTGGTCAGTGATTGGATGCCGTAACACCCAGCGTGTGGAGGTTAAACCCACAAATCACAGACGTGATGTGTGGCAGTTATCCATGTACTGATTGGCACAGTCAAATGAATAATGACTCTACACAAAATCACTCTGTCAATAGTCATGAAGTTGAACTGCAGGTGTGCACGTAACACACTGAAACAAAGTGGGGCAAAAATCTTTTCGCGAAAACTACCGGGCCCTACAAATAACTAATAGACGGGGCTTGAATATGCATAAGACAATGGATTATAGTCTGCAGGTCATTGAATTCACGCAATTTTCCTGTCCCTACTATTAATATAATGTGTAAGAGTGGGGCAGTGTACGGAACAAATATAAAATTACGAATTTTTCGATAAAGAGCGGTTTTATGTCACCAGTGTTTGGTAGCTATATGAAACCACTGGTTCAGAACCCAGACACTTCCTTTGCGACGGAAGCATATTACCAGTACTTATGTGTAGTCAAATACATCGTAAAGACCAGTAGTACACGGGGCATCTTCCTCGTACATAAGCATCAAAGGTGTACAAGAAAGGGAACACTAGCGAGTATCGTACCATAATAATGGTTTAGTTGACACGTATAACTTCCTTGTACAATAAGGTGTAGGTCTACGCCATTAAAATGTTGAATGCAGTTTTTAAAGCTGCATTTGGGGTACTGGGGGTAATGTGTGGAAAATTTATCAAGTCTGCACCTTAAATAAACGATAAATTGTAAAAATGGAAATACTGACAGCAGTAGATAATGTTCCAGAACATGTTGCACGATAAGGCAATATTCAATGACTTCTTTTGTCCAACTAGAGGGAGAGAGAGAGAGAGAGAGAGAAAGAGAGAGAGAGATATTGGTCAGCGCTTAGCATCGAGGTCTTTAGCGCATGGTGAAGGGTGACATGATGTGAGTACGGATCACCGTCGAAATGAAGTGGTGGGGGAAACAGGAGATCCCTGAGAAAACCCGAGCGGCACCGTCTGGCACGATTCCCACATGCAAAAATCCGAGGACTGACCCTAGATAGACCAATTTTACTTCAAAATACTTTATATATGTAAGCTATTTCGTCCAAATACAGCTGCGCGTGCAAGAATATGGTTTGTTTATTTTCGACTTGTACATGAATAATAGCGATAAATAGAACCTTCTCTATCTCGCACTAGCTGTTCACCATCTTGTATAGAAATTGAATGACTGAAGACATTTTGGTCAGCACTTAACATCTAGATCTTTAGTGCTGGTGAGGACTGACATGACGTTAGTACGTAGCAGCGCCGGTGTAAGAATAGGCGGGGAAAACGAGAGATCCCGAGAAAACCCGTAGATCAGTGGCAACGTCCGGCACGATTCTCACCCGCCGGGAATCGAACCCGGACCGCCTTGGTGGGAGGCAGTGCTCTAGCCACTCCGCCTACCACAGCCCTTCACACAAGGAAAATGGCCGTGTTTCCATAGAGGACCTACTTTTATATAAGCTTGTCTTGTAAAAAAAGTGACGCATAGCTGTTGCCACATCTGTAATCCTTGGACGGGAGCACGGTCTAAGAGGTAGAGGTCTTGACACTGCCTATGCTCTCCAGCAAGAGAAAGTGGTCCCTTCATGTCGCCGAGCGCTAGTAGTAATTTGGTGGACGATTTGTCTTGTTTACATCTCGCGTTTTAACATTTTTTGCAATTATTTACATAAAATAATGTTAATAAGGTAAGCTAATATAGTATATACATGTTCCA
>PNEQ01022403.1:0-32850 GCA_003012365.1 Medauroidea extradentata
GGTCTTTTTGCTTCTTAATGTCATAAACTGTAGAAACTCCTACACCGTACATCGTACACATAGACTTCACAGAACTTCCGGCATCCAGTTTTTTCAACATGTCCACTTTTTCTTGAATCGTAAGAACTTTTTTTTGCCGTTTAGCGGTAGTATCACTAGAAGGCGGTAACTTATGTTTACTTAACATTTTGATAAATCAAAGCACAACTTTGCGGTCACGAGCCAACACAGAAACAACTCGTTAGCTATGCCGTGCGTAGCGTGAACTGACGCGTTAGATAACACTGCGTGAGCGTGCGCATGTCTGGCGAGCAAGTACAGTCGGGTGTTCACAAAAATAACCTCACGCGCCCGGGAATTAACAATTTTTTAAATCGTTGGAAAAATTGTTCCGGATAACAGGAGTTCCGGTTGTTAGAATTACGGATAAGGGGTGTTCTACTGTATATATTTTCTTGACATTGTCCGAAATATTTGCACCACGAGGTCAATGACAGCGCAAGAGAAATAGATGCAGACTGTTGTATGGGCTGCCACGTGGAGTATTCGTGCACAATTTACTTTTTTTGCTTATTTTTTTTCCTTCATTTTTTGAAACTGAATTTTCGTATGTCGTACTGTATTATATTTGAATACCTCAAAGTGAGATATCAGATAACATATTATCTTGTCAAGGTTATTTAAGTTACTAATATATACACGGAATAGTTTATATTTACATTACATCAAAATTTGGTAACTTTATAGACAAAACAGTTTTTTTACCCACTTATTCCCAGATTTAGAATTTAAATAAACTAATCATTTATCAAGGTTTTGAGCTGCTTTGCTATAAATATTGTATGATTATTTTCAGCATCACAACAGAAAAAGAGAGAGCTGTTAACATTACACAAATGTTTCATTGACATATTCTAATTAACATTTTTGCATGGTAGGTAAAGACACTTGAAGAAAACTCAGTTATTTTAGGACATTTTTATAAAAAGAGATCACTTTTAAGTGATTTGTGAAGTTTTATTTACGATGAAAGGTTACAAAACAACCATACTCTTGCCACATCTTTCAACGATAAAGATTACAACCTGTGATGACAAGTTAAATATAAATTTGTGCAACAATTACTACTGGCTATAAGTTTACGAATGTGGGATAATATCGTCCCCGGCGCCTTCACGGCCTCCCTACACAGACGGAAAAAAGTTTACAAAAGATGAATTGAAAGTTCTAAGGTAGAGGAATTTAGCCTAGTACTCTTACAACCTTCTAGAACACTCCAAAACCCTCCAGAAGCAGTATCGCTAACAACAGCATGTAAACAATCTCTAAAAAGCCAAAATATAACCTAAAAACCAATAATATTGCTTAAATTTCTATGTAGAACTATTTGAAAAAGCAACATAAACATTTTTACCATTTAACAGTAAATAGAAGTATCTAAATAATTGCAATATTAAACTGTAATGTCAATTCCCATTTGTAGCTAGGAACTACATGCATGATATGTACTGTGTGTGAGAATATCTCATTTAGTGGCCACTTTACTTCAAGCTTTCCTTGAATGTATTTGCCACAAATCATGAAAGTGAGTTCCCCAGTGTTGTTTTAGAGCAATTTATTTTTCCACTACTGTTACAATTTCCTGTTGATTGAAGAAAGTTATTTGTATGCTTTCCATTATTTTAATTCTAAATGCCTTCATTCCTACAAATTGTGTTTTGTTGTTATGTCTGTCGGTTTTCTCAGTGTGTTACGAGAAATCCGAATACTTGTTTAGAATTCTTATAATTTGGTCCTCTTCTTTGACTCTAAAATGTTTTTTTTTTTTTTTTTTTTTTTTTTTTTTTTTTTTTTTTTTTTTTTTTTTTTTTTTTTTTTTTTTTTTTTTTTTTTTTTTTTTTTTTTTTTTTTTTTTTTTTTTTTTTTTTTTTTTTTTTTTTTTGTCATTGCAACTGAGCAATTGACAAAGTTAATCTGGGATTATCTTTATATGGTTGGTTCTTCATTTCAGCTTTAAGCACAAAATCAGTATCAGTGTGATTGAATACTGCATGCGTAATGTACACTTATAGGGATTGCTTAAAATACACACAGTATTTATTTTAAAAAAATGTAATGATTGTAGGACAGATATTTTCCAGGAAATTTCATCTATGTTTACTCTGCACATTCATTAGTGTTTTTTTTTTTTTGTAATGCTACTGCTGCATATGGAATTTACCAAACTGATATACTATGGAGATTGTTAAAATATGTTACGTATGTATTTCAATTTTTCGTAGTAGTTTTATTGTATAGGCATTGAGTAACCTGTGGTTTTTGTAGATAAGTTTATATTGAATTGCTGGGTATTTACACAATTGTTACTGGTATGTAACACAAGGTGAAAAAATATTCTTATGTATTGTTTCATGATAATCTGTATGTGTGAATTTTTTCCTCCATAGGGTGAATGTGGCATCTCTTTTAATGGTTGTTCTGATGGGAAAAATGGAATATGCAACAGATATTTTACGAAGTCTGTTACTGAGACTTATTGACAAATCTGTTGGCACCAAGCATCCCCAGTTGATGTTACGCAGGACTGAGTCAGTTGTGGAGAAAATGTTGACAAACTGGATGGCGCTTTGCATGTATAATTACTTAAAGGATTACGCTGGGTCACCATTGTTTCTCCTCTTCAAGGCTATCAAACATCAGGTTGAGAAAGGGCCTGTTGATGCAATAACTCATGATGCTCGGTATTCTTTGTCAGAAGAACGCTTGCTCCGTGAACAAATAGATCATGGTGTTGTAGTAAGTAAACTGTTTATCTCTTATCTGTTTACATTGCTGAATTTAGTCTTTGTAATTTGTATGCCTGTGTCTTAAAAATTTTGCTTACAGCCGTTAGAAGTATGCTTAAAATATTTCTATGTGTTTAAGTTAATTATTTGTTATTAATATATCTAACAATTAATTAACAACATTATAAAATGATTGTGTGATGTCATTTATGCATATCTTAGTCTAGTTAGAGCTTGTAGTAACACTGAATTGTCGTTCTGAATGATGATAATGATTGCTTATTAATGTTTATGTGATTTGAAGACATAAGTTATAGCCTTGGTACACACATACAGTTAAGTCTTGAGTATCTGCGGACGGTTTTTATTGGCTTGCTTACAAAACTGTTGAAAAAGCCACAATATTTATGGTGGGGTATAATTTCATGCCAATGATCAATTTGGATTTGTGCATTGGTTAATTTTATTTCAGAATTGTAGAGTGTATGAATTGCTGAAAATGATGTTTTCCCAAGTTTTGTCTATTTAAATTTTGCCATTCTTCGCGACATTGCTGTGAATCTGTCCGGTTATGTTTTACGTTAATTCCACTACAAAAATTAAAATTACTTATTTCCCACCATTTTATGTAAACAAGCCATAAATTTATGTATAGTAATTAAGTAGACTTCAAACATTTGCTGCAGTTAATATCACTGCTGCCGCTATCTTTTTAGTATATCAAGATGTACTGTTAACATGTAAAAATATATTTTGAGTGCAAAATTTATGGTGATAAATTAATATCTCTGCTGATATTTTTATGACCATGAATGAGGTGTAGTTTTGTAACTTGCATCATGGCACCACACATGAAATATTTCGTTGTTATTACAGTTTAGTATTATTAAATAACCATTTTTTCAAATATTTTAGTTAGTCACCTGCATCTTCTAGGGTTATATGACTTGTTAAAGTAGCTCTCTAAAAATTACTGAGTTTCCTTTTCACCCTCAGCATATTTCACAACTTTCTTGAGTTCCTTCTGCTTCAGATGATTAATAGGCACTTTTATAGCATGGTATGCTTTTGGGGTAACCATGACGAACTGAGGCAAGGCTGAGCCAAAGGAAAGGCGTATGTAACAAGGCTACCAATAAAAGGGAGAGCCACAACTACTACTGGCCTTGCTGTTGAACACTTGAACTCCTTAAAAAATTCATATTAAAATTCCCTTTACCATTTGGATCAGTTTCTCTTCCCTACCATTTTGATCAGTTTCTCTTCCCATGCACTTAAAAGCCACACAATTTGTCTTAAAGAAACAAGGCCACTGTATATACAGTAAATCATAAATGTCTTCAATTTCCTCCATCTTGACTATAACATTTGACTTACTGTGTACTATTAGACTTCAAATATTCTTTTGGATTATTGATTCTACTACATATTTTAATTTTCTGTTTTGAACAGACCAAAATCCCTATTGCAGGGAAGTAATGAGTGTCTGAAAAAATTTCCAAGAGAAAATTATTTAAAATCAATGGATTGTAATTGTAGTCTGAATATGAAAATTTTTCAAGACTCTGAAACTGCAAGAAATATTTAAAGTGCTAGATTCATGGCAGAAGTATTTATTCTAAATGTCATTGCTTCTTAATGAAATCGACATTGTTGTTGTTGAGACAGTGGGAAGTATTTCATGTTTTGGTGTCACTACAGATGCCAGCAATCATGTATCTATGGAAATATTTCCTGTTCTTATTCAATATTTTGATTGTCCTCCTTTTTTGTGAAATTTCCTCCTTTTTTGACATGAGTGTCCTCCTTTCTTATTCTCAGTGTCTGGTAACCCTAAATATGCAGCAAACCCAACGAGTGGGCGGGCATACGGAGTGAAAGAAATGCCCAGTAGTAAATATTACTTTATCGTCCAATATACAGATCAGAATCAATAAATATTCATAAACTGTCAAGACATTTTCGATGATCCAGATTGCCCACACTGCTCAGGTTATAAAGTGGACGAAAAATTTTTATTTATGTTAAGTATTAACATTCACTTACAGTGAAAAATCTGTTATTTTCGGGATACTTGTAAGGTAAAGTAAACTGATGACGTCAGCTCCTACATTTTCCAAAGTAATATTTTTAGTGTTCATAATCATCAGGCTCATTAACAGTACTAAACCACACGGATTTTCAAATAAGTGGTAGAATTTATGCTCATTTGGCATTGCCTCATGTAATTATGTAAAACCATTAGATTGTCTATCAGAAGTTAGGTGCTATTTAATTATACATGAAATTACATTTCATACTGTAAAATAGATTACTAGTTTTCTTGGTCGAACATTTAACTTTCCAAAAGTACCTGCCTGTCTTGGAACAACGGCAAACATTTAATGACAGGTAAACAGAATATCGGTATAAATAAGTAATTACGTACCTTACCTCACATCTGTGATATGGAAATTTGTTTAATAGCATTGCTTGAAAATATGTACTGTACACAAGTTTTAATCAGAGAGTAATCACTGTGGAACAGGGCGTAGTTGAGAGCTTTTCCTAATAGCTTTACACCGAATAAAACCTCACTGAACAATTAAATTAACAGTTTCCGTTCCCCAGAAGGATAACTTACATAATAAGGTATTTAAAATATATTAACCTTGTTATTTCACTGCATTAATGTCACATTTAAATATTTATTGAGAGTGGCATTTCTTATGTATCTTACGATAGGATAATTTAGTGTATTTTTGATAGATAGGTGCTGTTATAAATAAAATCTAGAATTCCTTGTTCCTTGTCCAGAAACAATTTAGAAATGTAAAGTTGTGTAAGAAAATGAAAATGTGTATTTCTCTTGTATCTTTGTCATTGTTTCACACGTGCTGTGGCCACAGAATCCTGCCACCTTATTTTTATATATGTTACATATACACTAATTGTGAGGCAAGTACAAAATGTTAAGTTAATATTGGCACACTGTCAAATATTGTTGCACTCAGTACAAATAAGTAAATTTTGTAGTCACCGCTAGAAGTCATGGTCACAAATAATTGTCTATGGCAACAAATAATTTGAGGAAGGATATTTACTACATAATTTTTCTTCCAGTGTACACTTTTCGGCAGTGTTGGATGATTACAATTCGCATCAGTTGTGACATAACATACCTTTGTGTATACTTGAGTTTGCATTAAGCAATGACAAACAATTCAAAATGAAAATCAATATAATATTTTGCAACACCTGCAAGAAAAAAAACTGGATGTCAGTAACACACGTGAACTGACACTTTGTTAGTTGGAAAAATTTACGATTACATATTTTGCTCATTACTATTCTTAAAGGACTTAAAAATTTGTACTACAGCAGCGGCGAGTATGTTTTTGTGGCTTTTATGTTTGCACTGTTTTATACAACGAAATTAATGTGAAATTGAATAACATTGAATGTCATCTGTACAAATACCTTTTGAACTACGATTGTCAAGGTAAATTTTATTCAGATGTATGATCAACTAATTCCCAGTTAGGTGTAGCAGACGTTTCATCGCGAGCGACCAAGGTAAATAGGCGAGCCACCCCTCTGTGATAGATGAGAGCTGCCCGTTCGGCCCACAGAATGAAAGGCAGATAGCGGGAGGTCTGAGAATTAGATGTCACAACGCTGGGTTTAGGGCAGTTTGGCAACATGGCCTTGCTGCCAGCTGTAAGCAAAGTCAGGCTGCGCAGATGCAGCAGTCTTCTCGGCCCTCCAGCTGTGAAGGGTAGACGACCGTTGTCTTTAGCGCGGGACTTTAGACATCTGCCAGTTATATTTCACCGTAAGTGGAGCTGCTTATTTATTTCTCTGAGTTTACTTGAACTGAATTAGAGGAGATTTTCTATTAATTAATCTTAAAAATAGCATGTAAATATTCAAAGGAAAAATGACAAATTCCTAACTTTTGTTACTATTTGACGACATCTATTGCGAATGTATATCACGTAACTTCATGCAGCTAAACCAAAATGTTTTGTGTTTTCTACAAAAGAACAAAATAGGCCTACAAATACAGACTCTTCAGCATTCAGGTGATACAGCTAAACTGATTGTGTCAATTGTTGAAGAATACGACTAGTTTCATTCGTTGTTGCCTTATGACTGTAAAATAATTCAGTTATAAATTTTCAAACTGTACACAATTCCATGTTTAAGTTGTCATACAGTGACTGGAAATGGAAATACCCATAAGCACATAATATGAGAGGCCTTTACTAAACATAAAGACCTCACGACTAATCACACAATTTTATTTTTACAAACCGTGTTTATGACAAAAATAACCACATCATGCAGCAGTATTTAAAAAAATAATAAAGTAAATTAATTGTTTTATGTTGCAATAAATATACAATTTGTAAAAACTGCTAGTAAAATATATTTTGATATTATTGTTGTATAGTATAATTGTGTATTAATTATTCGTTTATCTGCTGTGACCAATTTACATACAGTATACAGTTATATTTTTAGGCACACATAGTTGATATTTGAGAACTGATTTTCGTAATGTACGATGTATACTTTTAAAATAAGCATACAAATCATCAATATAATGAATTTGTACATTACCAGTAGCAAACAGTCAATGTTAAATGAAGTGCACATTCATGGTTCATTGTTTATGGTGCTATGCTGCATTATACCAAAATAATGAACTGTGTTGATACCAGTAAGTTGTATTACATATTTTATTGTTTATTATAAAGAAAGATATAAATTAAAATTTAATGGGACGTCATACTGCATCTTTTCTTTGCTATTGAGAATAAAAACTAAAGGCATTTGATACAAGCAATAAAAATTGTTAATAAAAGTGATAGTAATTTAAAAACTTAATGTAATGAGGAAACGTCGATCTTGTAATTAGAAAACGTAATGTGTTTGAAACTCGCACTTTCTCTTTCTCTTTTTTCCCCAATTCGGAACATTAATTCTTGCATATCACTTGTTATCGTAGTAACTGATTTCAAGACAAATGTAAACAGGAAAAAAGTGACTTAGAAATAAAATTTAAATAATGAGTGCAGACGACATTAAAAAGCATTACTTGTACGTTATCTCTTTCTTGCTACTAGGTGATAGGTACTGAATCAGTATCTTTTCATTCAAAATTGCTCGTTGAATATTAGATTTTCTACTGCAGTTCTAAGTCCGTGCCTGTTTACGTCTCTGAAATTTTACAATGTTGAAAAGAGTCAAAGAAGTAATAAATAGCTACATCACTGTTTACTAGATCAACTACGACTATGACACCGACGACAGACACTGCACCTAACAAAAAATTGTTGTGATAAAACCAACTACCCAGTGAGCCATCCGCACATCGCCAACTCCTCCACGCGGTTGGCAGAGATGCCACGAGGAGCAAAGGCACGCCACCTTACAGTAGCTTATCGCGGCTACACGACACCTCGCCGTGGCTGCTCGTCGCATCATAGAAGATGACGTGCACTTGTTACTGCACACAAACACCACAAGAAGTCCATAGTTTGCATTGCTATAAACTTGGTATCGTTGTAATAAGGAGGAATGCCACTATTTGCTGAAAACAAAATATTTGAATGAAAGAAAACAGTATTATTTTTAGTGCACCTAAGAATTCAATATTTTTTGACATAAAAAAACTTATTTTCAGCAATTTTTTTTTATTATGAAGATGCATCCTTTCATGTTTTTACAACTTCCCGCCATTAGGTCGTGACATCTCATCTCAGCGTAAATTATTTCATTTCAGTAAGTCTGATAATTTTCCTTGGTTGCTTGCGCCCATAATCATGCATATTTTGACTTTGACATGTCGTTATTTGAATACTATGGATGCTAAATTTTTTCCATAAGGGAAAAATGCAGTCTTAAGTGGCGTCTACAAAATTGACATAATTTTGCACTCAAATAAAATTATTAATGCCATACTTGAACAGCCTTAAATGCTTTTCGAAGCCCAACCACGTGAAAAAACTTTGAATGGTTTCCGAATAAAATCAGGATTGTTGCAGGTCTGCACGTCTCTTCCTGAAACTAGTAGGTGGCGCCCTTAAGTAAGTAGCTATAAATGAAGGTCTTTGCTGTTTTTATTCTCGAGGTTCAAGAATGATGGAAGTGTCTGGATACAATTTGCTTAATGTATTTTCTGAAAGCATCAGAGCATGCTGCTGAAAGAAACAAAACCAAACCTACAAATGTGTGCTTTATACATTCACAAGCTTACCAATATTAACTTCATGTCTAATTATGTATGGAGTATTATGTAATCTGTAATTTGATATCTATTTCAGTTATTAGATGTTTTTCACTGCAAATCGTTATTTGTTTTCTTGCATTAACGGTAAGTGCCCTGGAGGTAGCGGTGGCCGAATGGTTAGACCATTTGCCTCCCACCAAGGCGATCTCAATTCAATCTCCAGCAGGATCAGTCCCAGGATTTTCGCATGCGGGAATCATGTGAGACAATGCTGTAGGTGAGTGGGTTTTCTCTGGGATCTCCCATTTCCTCTGCCCCTTCATTCTGGTGCTGTTCCATACTCAAGTCGCCCCTCCGCAGCGCTAAAGACTTCCATGTTGAGTAGTGACCAAAAATCTCGTTCACTCTGTAGGTGCCCTGGTAAACAAAACCTATAATATTTGCAGTAAGGCAAAATTATGTGTGACAAAGTAGTATTGTTGCTGTTGGGTTGTATGCAAAAGTCCTGCTTGTATTTAAATATAATTTATTACACTTGTGTTTGCGTACATACATACATACATACATACATACATAAGTTCAAAATAGCATGACACAATCCTCATTTTGTTTGTACCAATATTTGTGGCATCATCAAGAGTTATGAGAACATTTCTTAACAAGATAAATTTTTTTGGAAACTTTCGAAAACTAGATGTTTTTAGGTTACTGTGCATATCAAATCAATGTATGTACCGGCTATCATCACCAGTTGCCTTTGCTTCAACAACCTTATTTCCGTGATTTATGTATTCTTCTCCTAATACAAGCTTTGTTTATTGTATATTTTATAGTCTAATATTAATATTACTCTTTCCTGCTTGCTCCCTTAAAAATTTAACTTCACAACTATACATACATTCATTTGGTGTTGCATACGACAATATATGTACTTGACATACCACAACGAGACAGGCAGGAGGCATCGAACACAGAAAACATTAATTACTGCATCATACAGCAGCATTATGTTTACACAGGCTGCCATTTACAAGCCTGTCATAGGAAAACTAACTCCACAATTCAAGTCATACATGTCTGTGTTGTGAATGTATATGTGTGTGTGGTGTTAGTGTGCATATTTGCTTGTTTGTGAATATGCATGCATGCACCCTTGCATGTTTGTGTGTGTAGCATACATGAGACAATGTTGAATGATCAATATAGTGAAATTTAAAAAAACAGTAATATCGGAAACTCTTTCTTTACATGGTTTACAAAGTCTGTCATGCTGTCAGTTTGTTTGAGAACCTGTAATACGTTGTAAGTCATGAACTCTGATATATTTTTTTAAATAAATAAAACATAGTTTATACTGAAAACCAATTACTATAATTACTTAACTGTAGGGCAGAAAGCTGTAACCAGAGTTAAGGCACCCGTCTACTGGTTATATGTTTGTGTGAGTGAGGCACAACGCCAAGAGCGATGTTGACCCACTCTTCTGGTGCGGTATCGCCTCTACTGCAAGGCACTGAAACGGCATGCAGTGGTATCGTAGATCACTCGCTAGACTAACAAAGTTGTGACCTCATCTTTTTATTGGTGAAGAGTTTTAAGCAAAGTCCATTTATGCTTCTTAGAGTAGTTTCACATGAATCCTCTGAGTAGTTTTTCAGATATAACACGTTGAAAAATCTATCTTTAGCCGTTTTGAGTGGCTCCATTTCTGATTTCTGATAGATGTGACCCTTTGAAACTACTCTTCAGTCATTGTTTGGAGTGTATTTTCTTTTCATACGTTGACGGACTGGGCATATGTGGAATAGTTTCTTTAAAAAAACGTATTTACGAACATGCTGCAATGCATTTTAAGCTTGTGTTAGCGAGGCCATTAAGGTTTATAAAAAGTGTTAAGGTAGTCCGGGGTAAGTGCAACTTTTGATTACACATGTAAAAAATATTTTCAAAATGAAAAAATACTGACTCCATTATATCCTTAGTACTCTTAGGAACACACACATTTAGTGATGAACATTTTCACCAACACAGGTTGTCAATACACTGTGTGTTCATTATGTGACATTTGATCTATTCGTCATATGTAAACCACCGTTACTAAAAGTTCTGGTAAGTCTGTTGATGTCATTAATCATTAGCAATCTAATTTAGAAATGTTTATAGTAATGTTTTCAAGAACAGAGTTGCTATGGTTGTAAAAAAAATGTTTTGGTTACACTTGTTCCTGTATTATGACAACTGAAGGGGAAGTGTAACCCAACAGACATACTAACATATTTGACTAAAAAAAGGTGATGTTTTTATTCTAAAATAAGTAGAAATGTGTAGATTAAAAAGTGTTGCTAGCAAAATAGCCGGATTCAATGAATGAGTTTAAGTTACAGTAGCCCCAATACTTAATTTCAGATTGGTTACTCTTGCCCCGCTACGTCGAATTGTGTGCAACTCACACTTTAAAGTCTTAGTTAAGTTATAATAAATAAGTTTTGTGACGTCTGTAAACATTGTAAGCATTATCTTATACATGTTGCAGTTAGAAAGTTTAGGGAAACAATTATATTGGGAGAGTAGCAGTTATAATAGTGGGTTACAAATTCCCCAGCATCATTTTCTGCATAGAGATTATCACACTGCAACTTCAATTACAATTAAATATATGTTCTTAATGTTGGTGGTTCCCTCGTTTTTTTTTCAGACATGGTGCGTACACACATACAAAAAAAGAATGTGCCAGGGTATACAAAAGATAACTTAAAGACTGCTGAAAGTCAAGTGCATTCAGGTGTTTTGACAGAGTACAAGGCAGCTAGGGTATTTTGAATTCCCAAACCAACGTGCATGCATGTTAATGGGAGACGAGGGCTCAAGAGCAAATCCATGGGACGTTCAACAGCATTGTCAGAAGAGGATGAAATAAAAATAGCAGAATGGGTGAAGACAATGGAAAAATGGGGTTTAGGCCTATAAAAAAAAAGAATTGTTGGAAAGTATAGGGAGATATGTAAATGTGAATAGCATATCCACACCATTTAAGAGTGGTGTACCAGGTGATGATTTCTTTATTAGGTTCAAGAAGACACTGCAGATAATCTTAAAGAAGCCACAAGGTGTTGAAGCATCCAGAAAGAAAAGCATTGACCCATTTACAATCAGCAACTATTTTGACTTGTTGCAGACTGTGACTGGTAATGTTACACCATCTCAGATCTGGGATATAGACTAAACTAGTTTCTTCGTTGACCCCAGTAAGATGAAAATAGTTTGCGAAACCAATACTTCATCTTACTGTGTAATTAGTTGTTCATGTAAAGAAAACATCACTGTTGTAATGGCAGCAAATGCCATGGGTGAGAAATTACCTCCTCTGGTAGTATTCAAAGGGAAACACACCTGGGATTCATGGATGGCACCAACGGGGGAACAGTTCCTTGGATTGTCTTACGCCACCACTAGAATGTCTGGATGGAAGGAAAAACATTTGGGAACTATTTCAGAAACAAATTTGTCAAAAATATTCTCCCTGAATGGACTGCTGTATTGATTTGTGATGTTCATAACTCTCATATTTCTCTTGAATTCATATTGAAAGTCAGACAAGAAAACATTGTGATCTTAAAATTGCCGCCACAGAGTAGCCATATCTTGCAGTCTTTAGACCTTTGTGTCTCTCGGCCTCTGAAGCTGAAATGGGATGAAGAACTTGTCAAACAACAATGAACCCACCATGGGGAAAAAACTCCCGAAGGCCACATTCTCATAAATTATTTCAAAGATATGGACAGAGCTGGACCCAAAAGTGATAAGAAGTGAATTTCAGAAAGGGGGAATACATCCCCTTTGTCCCGATGTAGTTGCGAAGGACATGTATCCTCCTGATGCATATATGAGATGGTTGAATTCTCTACATGGTCCTCAAATGCCATGTGATATGTGGTCATCTCATTCAAATGAATCTACAGCGTCTGTGTCTGGTGATGGAGTGCAAGCCGTTGAAATTCCACCACAAGTTTCTCATACAGATGCAGCTACAGGACCTGTTCTATAAAAGCATTTAGAAAATGAAGCTACACCTTCCACTTCAGCCTCTTGTGCAGACGAAGCTTCATCAGAAGGGTTGCCGTCATTTTCTAAAGACAATGAATCAGCAACATCAAATCACATTCTGAAGAAAACATTCGAGGAGCTATTATTAGAACAACTTGAACAAGTTCCGGGAAAGAATTGCCCAAGAAAACATGTTTGCAAGGGTACTGAAGTTATCACTACAGGGGAAGCTGTTGAAAGAATGAAGGGAGATGAAAGTAAAAAGAAAGCCAACAAGAACCACAGTAAGAGAAAACTGAATACACTACGAAATGAAGAAAGTGAGATAGAAGATGATCAAATGTTGACTGATGGTTCTGAAGAGTGTGACCTGGAAAAGGAAGTACAAGAAGCCCACGAAGAGACTAAGGGCCGTATCTATAAACTGCTTTCGAATGACAACCAACTGCTCACCAATGCTTTCTCTATGGGGATAGCAGTTGGTTTTCATTCGAAAGCCATTTATAGATACGGCTCTAAGTTTGTCAAAGAAATTAGCAGAGACTCAACCAGTGTAGGTGTTGATGACTGGGTCATCGTGAAATTTCCAGGGGCGAAAACGTGTAAAATTTATGTTGGTCAGATAACCATGGTAGAACCATGGCTGGAGGCGAAATTTGCAAGAAGAATTAGATTGACGTCTTCATTTTCATGGCCTGATGTGGATGATATGAGAACAATATTATTTGCAGAAATTTTTAAGTTTTTGCCATCTCCACTTTTTGACAAGCGTGGCAAATTTATGCTTGACTTGTCTTTTGATTCTAACCATGTGTGTTGAGTGGTAAAGTAAAGTTTTTCTTTGTGAGGCGTTATCGATTGTTTTTGCCTTGCCCAGCTAGAGACAACTGTGACAAGTATACATTTCATGTTTTTGTTTATTCTTGCAATATGTGTTCAGTCACTTATCTGTATACAAACGTGGTAAGTTATATCTCTGTGAAGTTAAATGACAAAGTGTAGCAATACGTAATACTATTCACTTCCACCAGCCTCGTTCTGAGCTTTGAAAATGGGAAAACAGTAGGCAGTTACATTTACCCCATACATGATCTACACTTACCCCTTACTATGTAAATAATTTTCTGAAAATACTGTTTGGCGTTTACACTGTTGTATTTTTAAACATTCTTACATTAAATATGTATTGTCGAATTCAATAAAACTAACCAAATTTTTGTAGAAATAAAAGTGGATTAAAGCAGATTTAATATGTAAATAATGATTTTATGGGTTGCACTTACCCTGAACCACCTAATCAGTTTCTGTTCAGTGAAAACTATAATTAGTTCATATGTAATTAATTACAAAGTAGCTAATCTACCAAGCCATTGCAATCATTTTGCTTGGATTCTTTGTAGAATTATCTACTTAATTCTAGCTTACAGCTAAAAACTAAACACAGTAAAATAAAATTCAAATCTTTCAACTTCGGTTTTATCTGTTACAATTATTATAATTTGAATCATGAGACTTGTACTGTATTTTTGTCACATTTCAGAATTATATAAATATAAATTTTGATAAAATAATTGAACTGCTATGAATTATTATGTGCCTAATAAATGGTATCTATTATGGGTACAATTGTTAATATTTATACAATTTTAATTGTATAGGATACAACATATTTCGAATAAATTGATCTATGACTGCCTATGTTTGTTGTAGCTGTTGCTTGGGATGTAAATAGTTAAATGTGGATTACATTTTACTCCACTCAATAATTGTTTGTGGTCTGGTCTTGAGGTTGTTTATGATAGTGGAAACACTAGGTCTCTTAGAATTGTTTGGCTTGTAGACAGCTGTTTATAAAGTATTTTTCTAACTTTTTACAATGACTCTTCCTACATTTATTTTTTCTAGAGGCTACACAATTCCTTTAAGCACTAAAAATGTTAATAAACGTGACTTAACATGTTATTTTTAAACGATTGTTGTAATGGGAGCACGTTACAAACTAAAGAATAATTTTTAGAAATACGCCATTGCAGCAAATTCTGTCAATCAGAAAACCAGAGAATACACAGAAACAAACTGACAAGTAAACAAGCAAAAAGGGAGTTATCAACATATGCTAGGCTTATTGTAGTACCCAAGCATGAAAAAATAAACAAAAAAAAAATAAGTCAAATTATTCCACAAAATGAATTCGGTCAGTAAGTTCGATAACAACAGACAAAATGAAAAATAACTACAACAAGCAGACAAAACAAAATGAAGACTCGCATAGGTACGTTGAAGTAAACAAGGCTCTAACTCAAAGTGCAACATCAGTCAGCACTAGATATTTCAAACATGAACTTCGTAGAAAATAAATACAGAACAAGGCTAACTGATGAACATTTGGAAGCATGCATTCGACTCTGTGTAACCAGCTACTCCCTAAACATCAAGACTGTTGTCAAAGAAAGTTCCTGCCAAGTTTTGCACTAAGAGGAGAAACTTATCAGTGTTACTGAAATTTTCAGTGTTTTATCTTAAACCAACTGACCAATTTTCAATCAGTTATTTTTTAATTATATATTTATGTAACTATAAAAATAATAAGTAGGCTATTTACAATCATTAGAAATAAAACAAAAACAGAATGTATCTTTTATGCACGTGAGATATACATTATAAGGGAACAGTAGATCATTTCATTTAGGGAAAACTTAGTAGTAGATCACCAGAGTTTCCAGGTTGCCTACCCCTGCTGTAGCCTCTCTTCTGTCCTGGCTTGGGTGTGTTAATTTGTTTTGTTGTAACTTGTTGCCTATATTCCTAGTGGAATTGTATGTGTTTTCCTATGTTCTTCAGTTGAAAACTGTCTTTTTGTTTGTTTACTTGTCTGTTTGTTTGTGTGTATTCTCTGGTTTTCTGTGACACATTTTTGCTGCAATTGTGTATGTCCAAAATACTTCTTTAGTTTATGACGTACCATATTGACTTGTGTACAAGCACTGCCTTTTGACAATGCCTTCTATTCATTCTTACGCTAGCCCGGTGGGAAGGAATTAATGTGGCCATAAACACATAATTTTTAAGGATGTGCAGTTCCCGACCTTCGGGAGAGTTACCGAAAAAAACTGCTACGAGCAATCTCAGTGAGATAAAGTTTTTCCGTGGAAAAGTCAGTAGGGCAAGAAAAAACTAAAAATTTACAAACTGTATTGTTAAGGGGTATTGATCCCTGCCACCTTGGATTTATTTGTTTCTTCTCGATAACTTCTGTTCCAGTCGATGTATCAAAAATTTTGTCACGACAAGACATAGAAACAAACTTAATATATTTTCTTAAATTGCTGGAACCATAATATATTCATTATTTTACAACGGGAAACAGCTGAAAAGGAAAAATTGCTTTATTTACAGGAGCGACTACACAGGCCGCAACATTTACATAAACAATGCCATACGGATTCCAAAAAAAGTGAGTGAAACAATAAACTATGCCTTGTCAGCGTGAAAAAAGTAAAACAATGTGTATATTTCCTGATTTATAAGAAATACCATAAAACTGATCTGACAGGGATCAATCCCCCTTAAGCCAATGAAAAGCAGGAATTTATCACTACCAGTTTACTTGTAAACATATTATTTCTGGAATTGACCTTGAAATGAGGAGGGGCTTATACATGGGTGGGGCTTATACACGAGTAAATACGGTACCTTAGTGTAATATAATTATTGTTGGTAGACATTTTTTGTGCAGTGTTGATAAACTTTCTAAATGTTTGGTGTGTGACAGGTTCTACATGTTGTTCAAGATGATCTTGATGAAAAAATTCAGTGCAAAGTATTGGACTGTGATACAATAAGTCAAGTTAAATCTAAAATTTTGGATGCCTTGTATAAAAATACCCCCTTTTCAATGAGGCCATCCATTCACGACGTAGATTTAGGTAAGTTTTTCATTTAAAGTTTCTTGGTTTGGCCTAAATATGGTCGATATTTTTTGCAGAGGTACTAAGACAGATAAATAAAGGTAAGCGTCTGGAAATAATTGTTTGAATTGGGTGTAACCTGGGATGCTTTAGTCATTCTACCATTTATTTGTGTCAAATGTGTTTTATAGTCGGTGATAGTAAAGTACACAGAAAATGTCATTGGGCTCAAGTACAATTACTTGAATAAATTTTAACTAATTATAAGTTAAAATTACTTTCCAAAAAAAGTAGTCAGTAAAATTACAGTTACTTTGTGTTTACTTTGAAATTCCAAATACACATTTTAATATAAACTTTCTTCTTATTTGCATGAATATATTTTGTAACTCAAAAACATGGTAATAATTACATTACAGAAAAAATATTTATCAAATATAACTGCAGAAAAATGCATTGTTAAAATATGTGCACACATTTTAAATACGATAACTATTTACAAGAAGCCATGTCACATATTCAGTCCCCATTGATGCAGTTTGCTTGTATAATTTGTTTACCGATATTAATTGTCCTTCTAGCATGAAACTATTGAAACTGCCCCGTTATTTTTACTTAACACACAGAAAAACAAAAAATCCAACTTTCAAGGCTTTGAATTGACTTTGCAGGATAACTGCATCTTAAAATTAAATGTTTTTTTAGTTGAGAGAAAGGCTTGCAGCCTGGCTGTTTACAGTTTCGTTTCAATATATTTTTAATGCACCTCTGACTCGCGTAACACGAGTAATGTGTCCCGTGAAATGCTTGCGCTATGTGAATACGTGTTAACATGAGTTCCAACTAATTTAAGTTTATGTAGTTGTTTTGAAAATACCCACAAAACAAGCACTTTTCTTACAAATGAATGGTGTACATACGTATCAATTCTGTCAAACATGCAAAGAAGGAAAATAGAAGAGTTACATTTTATTTATGCAGTATTTGAAGCATCTGAGAATAAAAAAAGCACAAGGCATAACTACTTGTGTTGGCAAACACACTGCAGTATGTCCTATTCTCCTATTCTTTTCTCTCTAAAAATTCTATGATGTACACAAAATTAAGCAACTTTGTATGAAAATCAAATGAAATAGTTAAACCTATAAATAGAGTTTAAAAACATTCACAAAACAATGCACATAAGCCAGTTACAGCTGATGTGTGTGTAACTAAGTTAGTTTTTCCACCAAGGGCGTGTTATCAAGGCGCTTGCTTTCTTGCAGAGTGGGTGTTGTGTCAACATCCGAGAGAGAGAAAGAGAGAGATGGGGGTGGGGTAGCTGGCATGTCAGCATCTTCTTCGCTTGCAGTGTCCGCTGCCACAGCTGAGTTCACAAAGGCCTGCTGCGTGAAGTGATGAACAGGCGGAAAGAAACTTTCTAGCGGCATTCGTTTTTAGCACTTTTTTTTCTTGTCGTTCATGTGTCTGTACACAACACATCTTGCCAATTTAATTTTTGATGGTAGAACTTATTTTTCATCTGGATCTTTAGCTTCTAAAAGCATGTATGGTTCGGTTATTTTGTCAAAAAAAAATATATATATATAAAGTCATTATTTTGCTATCAATTCTTGTTTGGCTTTAGTGGCAGTATCGTCACCAATTTCCATTTCTGTAAGTCTCATCCTGTTCATTGAGATCTTCTGCAGTGAGCTTCACATATTGTAAAGTGATCAGTTTGTTGGCATATGTTGTGAAAACACCTAAAAAACAAGTTTTTTTTTTCTCCCTATTTCAGCTACTTTCTCTGCTACTTCCAAACACCACTAAAGGCCCTGCTACATAGAGACGATGCAATTGTCGCTGTCGGGTCGGCGTCGTTCTTCTCCTTGCTGCATGCTACAATGAGAGTCGTAGCTTTATTGTTACAGTCTAGTTCCAGCAATACATAACAGATGGCAGCTCAATCGCCATTCGTCTTTTTTTTTTTTTAATTGCAAACTTTTGTTGCAAATGATGCTGCATAATATTATTAAATGAGTTCGATACAAATTGTATTGCACTAGAATAAAATCTTTTTATTTTAATATGGCTCGTAATTTTTGTGGCACATATATATGGCTAATGAAAACACACTGGTAGCAATCTGATGAACAGGAGTCTATGAATTATCTGTGAAAGACAAAAGTCGACCATCTCCACCATCCCCGACAACAACACGACGACTCTGACGTCATGGTCACATTCTCCAATCAGATGGCAGAATGGCAACAACTGCACACAGACCGACAATTCACCGGCTCTAGGCACTGTCTATTACAGCGTTCCCTTCATGGTTTTTAGAGCGCTGAATGACTTCTAATTTTGTTTCTAGTGAAATTGTCTTCCTTTTTGTTACTAACTTTATCAGTCGGCACTTCTTTGCACGTTTATGTTGACAGCAAATGATTAGAAAAATAACTGCTCTTATTACGCGAGATATTAATCCTGGCTAAATAAAAAAGCCATAATGTAAGCGTTTCATGTGCACGCATGCTCAGCGATTACTGTCTTGAATAGATAACAGTACAGGAAGCCAGATACGCCGGCCTGTCTTGCAGTCGCCCAAGTGTCATTCACACATGAGCGAGCGACGGCAAGCTTACAGCAACGGATTTAAACATCATTTTCCACTCGTGGTATGCGAGTTTTATGTTGTGCTATTTGAATATTATACTTAATTTTTATTCTCGCGTTGTTTGAATTCGCGGTAAGTGAATCTGTGCTATGAGAGTCTGAGATGTAGTCTTATTATATTAAACAGAGCGTAGGAGCAGACACACTTTTGTACTTTCCTTCCACATATAGTCAGTTTTTTCTCCAGTCCTCGAGTGAAAAGAAACATTTAAATATGCTCTGTATAGTATTTCAAGTGAACAATTTTGTTAATTTGCTGAACTATTTCATGACACATCAATTATGTAGGCCTACTTCACAAATACGATTTAGAAATCTTCAAACAAAGTTCCTATGTAATAAATTACCATTCCTGTTTTGCAAATGTTATTCTCATGCTAATTATTTTACAATAATAATTAAAACAGTTGCCACGCTTGTGTACGACTGCATATTCTATTGCAAGTGTAATAAATATTGGCTGTTAACTGCCATATATCTTATTATAAACATATTTGAAGCCAAATTGCAGGGTGTTTGAAAGTACTGAATGTTTGTGCATTCACAATTTATTTAACATATTACATGAAAAGTGATAGTAGAGCAAATATTTTCTTGTACTTATTCTCTGCAACAATGTTGGTGTATAGTGCACATGTGAATGTTAATATAAAATGAAAACAGCATATCCCAGAACATTGTCACCTTTGCATAAATTGACTCAAATACATGTTTAAACATCTCAGTAACAAATTATGTACTTACCATTATATGTTTTCGTAAATTAGAGAAGGTGCTCCATGAAAAACTCAGCAGCTTACAGCCAACACACAATTTGCATTTAATACTCATATTCTTAGTCAAAGTTGGAACATTAGTCACCATATTGACTTTACATAAATATTTTAAGAATTTACTATGGCGCCCAGTGTTCCATTGTAACCCAACAGAATAGCTGCAGTTTATGCACAATATTGTTGTGCCATTGCTGGGGTTTATATCGGTAAACGGTTGAAATTAATTTTGAAGAAAAAATTTGTTGAATCTTTATCTATGAAGTGAACAAAATGCAACGATTACTTGTATGTAAAGATAACATTTATTTTTAACTAAGTAAAACACAAGTAAAAATTACTTTTTCCTAAAAGCAACGAGTTACAAGTAAGTATTATTAAAAGTAATTGTTACTGGTAACGATATTACTTGTAATTCGGTACATGCCATCACTGTTTATAGTTTTGTTTGTGCTGTACACTGGATGTTCAATTTATTTTTCTGTTAGTATACAGTAAACTCCTGACTATCCATGTTATTGGTGTTGCGCCACACACGGATATTCGTGGAACACAGATAACCCAAAGATAGCACATATGTTAGTATAAAAATGTTTAAAAAAATTGAATTTATAAATAATTAGCTCAAATACTATAATGAGTAATGATTTTACCTATGAATAACGTATTTCACAACCTTTTCACCAAAATAAATAAAAGTATGTCTGGGGCACATGGTAAAAATGAGAAAAAACTATGTTGAAATTTTGTTAATGCATCCTTGCGCAACCTCGTTAATCCATTCTTTCGCAACCTCGTTGATCCATTCTTGCACGTGGGAGTTGACACACTTACATTCCAAACAGGTTTTTTTTAAACAAAAATTTTAGTTTTTACAGTGTTCAAAGTCGCGCGGATAATCCAAAAACCGGTTAATCGGTGCTCGGATAATCGGGAGTATACTGTATTTGAAAATTTTCCTGAAATTTCTGTTAATTTTTATTAAAATTTTTGTATAGCATACTTGCCACAATGTCATTGATTTTAGATTTCTTATAGGTTTATGTGTTTCAGAGTGGCGTCATGGTAGAGGAGGCCATCTGACATTGCAAGATGAAGATTTGACAACTAAGTGTGTGTGTGGCTGGAAGAAGCTCAACACGTTAGCTCACTATGGTGTGAAAGAATCTGCTGTAATGTCACTTATTCCTCGCCCAAATGATGCTTATAAACCAAACTACAAACAGCCGTGTCACAGTTGTAAGCAAATTGCCGTTCATTATTGTAGTTATAAGTAGATTTAAAAGATGACTAAATATTTTTTTACATAATGCTTAAGCCATTTGTATCCCTCTTTTTTCTTTCCTGTGTCCTTCTGTTTTCATTCCTCTTATTTTCTCTTCCAACTCTACTATTTTCAATTTCAGCACTTATTTTCCTCTTCCATCTGTTCTTTTTAACTTTTTAAATTTCTTTTCTGTTCTGTCCCATCCCTCCTCTTTCTTCTTTAATATTCTCCCTTTCCTTTTACATTCCTTCCTTTTCTTTTTATGTCCTTCGTTTCATGCTGCTTCCCACATAAAATGATTTTAATTTAAATGTGTCCATTAAAAAAACTATTTAAAAACCCTCTAAAAATTTTTATATTTCAGCATGCATTGTGACTGCAGATCAGCCATGTTAGTTAAAACCAATGACATACAAGCGAAATAATTTATATAGAACTGCCAGATTTAGAATGATTCAATGAAATTTTATAGAAATCAATGTTTCAATACTGTCACATTCACCTTAACATCGTCGTTATTCTATGCGAGATAAGCACAGCTTTAGTAAAAATTCTTCCTTGATCTATCACTGTTCATTGTTTGTTTTTCTAGTGTGTACATGCAAAGTACATGAAGGTTTTATGAGTATATGTAAGTAGGCTGTTATTTTTTAATTTATTTATAAATCATAACTGTAATCACTATGTTTAAAAGTTTAAAGTTAACTCATTTCGAAGATATTGTAATGGGTTTTTCAAATTACAGCACATAGGCTTGAGCAGTCCTCGCCTTATTTTCTTGATGGGATTTAATGGGGTGGGGAGTTTTAAATAGGGCCCTTGTTTTTTCTTCCTTAGTTGAACGTTTGTGAATGCCCCGGTCGCTGGTGCTAGGGCTCCCCCGTTCTACTTCGGACCTGTCATTCCACTTGCCATGGAGGGGAATGCCTGGGGTGAAGGGGAGTGTCGGCTTTCGGCGGTAAGAGCGCTCTTGGTCGGCGAGGTGAACTGAAAGCACTGGAGACGCGGTGCTCACTTTTGGTCGGGCGTGAAGGATGCTGACACCTTGGTTTGGAAGTCTGTTTGACTTTTCCAGTAGACCAGTGTGCGGGGTAGAGGAGGAGTGTGTCAACGTCGCAATAGGAGCTGATTAAAAGTCCTTGTTTGCCGAGTATGCGAGAGGATTGAGAAGTAACCCGAACCACATTTGGTAAATGTAGCGTCCGTGGGAGCGGCCGGTTCTGGAGGCTTGGTGAGTTTAATTTAACAACCGTCAGCTGTCGTCAACGTCAACAAATGGTGTCCTCAGGAGAGTGTGGATCGCAGTTCTCCTAGGTGTTATCTGAGGCATTAGGGGAGGTGCACACACATAAGGCAACTGCACATTTTGTCGTTACTGATAAACTGAAGTCTACTCATGATATTCGAGAGTTCAAGAGGGAGCGTGCCCGTTTCTAATCATTCAGGGGAAGGAGTGATGAACGAATGAGATGTTGCGAAATGTGTATATTTGAATTGGCAGTATTGAAACATAGGAGAGTGAGCGTGTGCTGTTTGCCTTTCGTGATTAGAAGGCAAAAGGGAAATTGCCTTATAGAGATGCATTAAGCATTAGGAGAGAGACCTAATTTGGTGCATTGTTTTGCGTTGTATTTAATGAACTGTAAAGGGTTTGTAACGTACGTTCAGTTTGTGAGTAGAATATTCTAAAATTTATCGGACATTCCTTTTCTTGCTCAAGAATGGTGTTGAAATAACCTATTGTCGCTAATCGCTATAAGCATAGGGTAGAGCGGGGGAATTGGGAGGGAGGGGTGATTGGGTGGCAATATTTAATTAATTGTTTTAAAATGGATGTTGTTTGTGATAATGATAATATAATCACAGGAATGCATAGATGGGTTCCTCAACATTAATTTTTTTTTTTTTTTTTCAAAAAATTTACAGCGGACTTCTATCCGCGGTTTTCACCAACCGCGGTTCAAAATTGAGGAAAAAGAAATTAATATAAATATGAATTTCTTAAGAATTTCTATTTTCGTGCGTGCCGTGCACTGTGTGCAGCACGAATTAGTAGTGCATCACACGCCATGCACAAGAGCAGCTAGTCTTGTGTTGTCAACTCCTGTTATCTGCTTCGTTATGCAGTGTGCTAGGTCAGGTGTGCGCAGTTATCATTAGCATGTTGCGGTGCGGGCGAGAGGGGCATTGAAGCGGTGCTGTGTCGAATGTGCGGACGGCGGCGATACTTCACTAGCATACATCCTGTCGCACGCCGCACACTTCCAAAACAAAATTATTTTATGCATCCCACAAGCCACGTCGCCTGCTCGCAAACTGCTTCTTCGCAGAACACACACGTGTATTTAATTACATTGTCTTGTTTGCCCGTTTGCTGCCCGCACGTAGGGCATGGCCTTGAAGTGCATGTAGAGTGTGCAATTACACACAATTTTGTGGCCTGCAGCGTAATGTTTCCGAAAAAGAAAGACTGTAGAGATCCTTCTAAACCGAAGAGAGATCGCTAAGTTTTTAGTTTGACTGACAAAATGAAAATGCTACATTTAATAAAAGACAACATGTCTGTTGCAAAAGTTGGCCACAGGTACAGGGGAAAAAACGTGCGTATCGTTCGTATGTCATGAAATAAAGCACGACAAATGAGTACAAATGTTAGTACTGCAGAAAACTGCAGAAAAAATCCCACCAAGTTAGTTTCAGTGCAATCAGTGGCACTGTATTTATATGAAAACCACTAAAACTTTGTCCTTATCTATGTTTACAGAGGTTTAAAAAAATTTGTATTTTTGTATGGGAAAAAAATTGCTCTAAGTATATTTTAGCTTAATCAGTGAAGCCGTATTAGAAATGAAACTGCTAACATCTTAAGGCGGCCGGCTGGTGAAGGGTATGTTTGTATGTGTGAGGTGAAAATTGATGAGGCGCTACGAGCGATGCCAGTCGGCACATGTATTGTGATATCGCCTCTACGGCCAAAATCGTAAACTCATGCGCAGTGTTCCCGTCGTAGCGTTTTTACTATGGGACTTTAGGCAATCACCCTATCATTTATTGAACGCGTCATTGTAGCAAAGTCCAATGTACTTGTAAAGCTCAATTTTGTACAAATCCATTACATGTAACTTGAGAAACAACCGCATGAAAATGCCAATTTTAGTCAATTTTGAGCATTATAAAATATTTACAGTGTGCGTGGTGTCTTAAGTCACATTCACAAGTAGTCTCAAGCGTGTTTTTTTTTGTAGATAAACTTTGTGGACACATGTTTACTTGTCGCTGATTTTATGTTTTTAATCCTATTCTTTTCTGTAATTTATATGCACGTCATACAAGTAAATAATATTTGTAGACAATTGCAAAATATTAACGCCTATGAAGTCGTAGTTGTGCTTGTTCCACTGTTGTTTTATATGTTTGGTTAACGCAGATAAAGTAAGCATTACACGTGAGAAATAGTGTTATCAAATACAATTCTATCAACTCTTGTGGCGACACTCCCTCTTTGCACAGTGAACGTCCTTGGCAGTGTAGGGTGGAGAGCTAGTGTGGTGCATCAGGCAGTGCAGTGTTGCGACATCAGGCAGACCGCCTGGCTCTTCGCGCGCTGTTACCAAGTCTTCACGGCTGCGCAGTGTGTTTGCTGCTGTATCTAAAGTGCCGCGTTGCACATGTGACGTAGCATTTTTACGATATTTAAATGTTGTGGGACACTATGAACGTATTAGAGTTCTGTACCTAACACAAATATATTAGTACGCAAATTTACGGGTTAAAATTTTTTTTATATAAAATGAACATAGTGGTTTATGTAGGTTGTTACTGTGTCTTGAATATACCCGGTTTTCATTATCCGCGGATTTTCTTAGAACGAAATACCGCGGATAAGGCTGTATCTATACAATATATGAGGTGAAAAATCATTAAAAACCAACTTGAGGTTTTAGTTCAATTTGTAAACGCAAAAAAAAAAAATCTTTATTTTTTTATTTAAAGTTATAAAAAAACATATATCAATAAAATTGCAACAAAACCCATTTTATTGTTAACTTTATAATATAGGGCACCTTTTGCAGTAGGTTATTATATTGCTACGCAGCTCACAGTTTTGAGGGTGGGGGTTTGAAAATGTAACCCCCAATTACCCCCTTACAGGAAATTGGGTGGTAAATTTAAAAATGCTCTATTGCTGATTCCAATTTAATGTTCGTGTTGATACATAACAAATGTGTATTGTGAGAGTATTATTAATCATTATTTTGTGTTAGTAACAAATATTTTAAGTACCAACTGATTACCCCATAATGGAGTAATTGGGAGGTAAACATCCCATGTTTTGCTTGGTATACCAACACATTGATTTTCTTAATGTGTGTATACATATATAGAGTAAGTTTTTAAGATCTCAAATTGAGGGTTAAAAGGCACATTATAGTTACAACGGCTCTAATGTTTGCTCTCTGTATCCATACGTGACGTTTTATTCTTAATCTTTGGTTTTATTTGTTTTAGATGTCTTATTTACAACCACATGTTTTGTGGTTAAATAAGATGGTGATTGTTGAATGCAACCTAACCTCGTTTTCAGTTTTTCAGTGTTTGCTATAAGAGACTGTGAAGAGAATAAGAAGTTTAGATTTTAAAACTGTGAGTAGTGTAAAACAGTGAAAATGGTTCGCCACTATGTACGAAAAACTGCACCCAAATATGATTTTGGACATTTTTAAAGCAGCAGTCGAAAGTGTGAAACACGGTAACAGTATTTACAGTGTTGCAAGAACATTTGGTGTTCCAGAAAGCACCATCAGGAATCGTATTACACAGAATTCTGACAGTGTTAAGAAGTGGGCTGGGTGTTTTCTATTGATCCCTATACAAATTGAGTCTGAAATAGCTGAAAATATTCTCTTTCTAAGTTCGATTCAGCTACCTTTAACACGAGCTGAAATTACAAACATTGTTGAAGAGTATTTCAGAGTTAGTAAAATACAAAATCCATTTTCCAAATACAATAACAGACCAGGGAAGGAGTGGATGTCTGGGTTTCTTCGCAGGCATCCTGTTATTGCTCAACTTAAACGCTCATTCTCTGCAGAAAGCTCGCAAAGTATCTGCTACACCAGAAGCATTCAATTACTTTTTTGATTTTTACGAAAAGAAAATAGACGAACTGAACATTCAGGACCCAGAACAAATTGTCATCTTAGATGAGACAGGCTACTCATCGCATATTGGAGCAACAGTTCTAGCCCAAATGGGAGGAAAATGTGTGTCTCAAGTCCAGGGAGGTTCTATGAAACATTTTGAGTCATTGAGTCAGTCTCTGCAAATGGGAAGATTTTTCTACCTTTCGTAATATATAAAAGTAAGAATCTTTATGACAAGTGGTGTGTTTGTGGTCCTGAAGGAGCAGCATATGTCTCCTCTGAAAATGGCTGGCAAGATAAAAGTACATTTCAATGGTTTTTCGTAAAGTTTGTCGAATCGACTAGGAACTGGCCTAAGCCACTGTTAGTTTTATATTATAGGCATGGAAGTCATATCCAGTATGCTGTAAGCAAATTGGCAGTGGCAAACAATATTCATATAATTTCTTTACCTGTCCATTCCTCTGACAAAATTCAGCCCCTTGCTGTTAGTGTCTTTGCACCCACAAAAATGACATGGTTAAAAATAAAATGGGATTATGTTAGACAAAGTTCATTTAAAAACATTACCAAGGAAGATTTTTCGAAACTGATGCTGAAAGTGAGAGAGCAGAACACCTTTAAAGAAGAGAATATAAAAGCTGGGTTTAAGTCATGTGACCTTTGGCCAATAAGCCGTCAAAAAGCTCTGAACAAGCTTCCTCCATGCCAGTAGGTCTACTACCGAACGGGAAAGACGTACCTACACCTGAACCACTGTGTGTACCATCCAATGATGCAACACTGATTAAAGAATCTCAAGATCATACTACTGTTGAAGTACATCCACAAAGACCTCCTATTTGCTATCATTAAGAAACGCCTATCCCCAATCAATCTTCAGTGGATCCCAAACCTCTAGAACACGAACCTGACATACATTCCTCTGGAGACACTACACTTCCAGTAGACCTGCAGATTAATCCAAATTCACACAAATTTCAAAGACAAAGTCAAGATTCATCGGAGACCACAAGTGGAAGTGAAATCCCTAGCCCTAATAAGCCGCACAATATATGTTCATTCCGTAAAGTCCTTCTAGACTGTCTGACCCCTCACACTGACAAACCCAAAGCAGTGAAGAGAAGGTGGACATTCAATAATATGACTTTGACAGAAATTTATGTAATCAAGCAAATGAAAGATTATGAAATGGAAGTTGAAGGTAAGATGAACAAAGTAAAGATAATGAAAGAAAGCAGAGGTATGATGGAAAGGTCTTGTAGTGCTTGTCAAATGGAAATCTGCAGCTAATAGCAAAATGAAACCAATTTTGAAAGGAAAAACTGTTCATAAAAGGAAGAAACAAGTGATAACATCTAGTAGTTCATCTGATGAAGAATCGTTTGCATCAGACTCCTCAGATGATTATGATTTCTTAGACGAAAAATGAGCAATGGATTAGTTATCTAACCCTAAACCGGGAACCTCTGGATTGAGTAGGCCTAGACATCAAACACTAATTCCAGAACTGAAAAGAAATGACCTTGTTGCTGCAGTTTATGAAAACCTGTGGTTTATACAGAAATTAAAGGTGGAAACAAATTTATATGGCCAGCAAAAGAGGACCAAATTCCTATTCAGGAAGATGATATTTTGTGTGTGGTGGACCCCCCAATCCCTGTTGGCTCAAGACACATCGGACTGGAGCTAGACACTTACAAAAAAGTTAAAATACTGTTTTGTGAATATTTGGTCAAAGCTAGTAATCAGTGAGCCAACTATAGACCTACCACGTGACAATACTTACTGTTTCACTGATATTTAGTTACCTGAGATGTTTATTTATCGCGCCACATTTGTAATTTTTAAGAATTTTGATTGCCTTGTGTTAAGTATTTTGTTTCTCATTAAGACACTATGACAAATTCTTTTGTTTATTCAGCCTAGTATAGTTTGTTTGCTAGCAATATTGTTAAACTCAATAATTTGACTTATCTTTTGACTGTTCATTACAAGTGTGTTTCTAATGTTAATGAGTGACCTGTGCATAAATAGGTGAGTATTTCGAAAGTTTTGGATGTTTCTAACAAGTCCACCTTAATAGATACAATGTTGAATTTTTTTTCCTTTAATATATAGTATTTGGTCAGGACTGTCCTGTAATGTATGGACATTCAGTTGTTAGAAGCCATAGTTTCAAGTTGTTATGAATATTGGTTTTATTTCAATGAATTTATGAATAAAACTGTGAAAGTTTTTCAAAAATATTTTGTTAATGCAGCAAACTTTGTAAATTTTTTAAAAATAAAATCTAAACTTAGTGCTAAATGCTATTTATAGTTGTAATATTATAACCCAATTTCCTCATATGAATAACATTGAACACCAACTGTCTTATGAGTATACCTCCAATATGCCCCACTTGGGGTAGTTCGGAGGTTAACACACATTTTAATTTATTTTTATTTGAAATTATTTTAAAACAAAACAATATTATGATGCTTACGTCTTAACTTACTGTACATAACCTGCTCAATATACAAATTACCCAATTTTTTATAAATATTCCTGTAACGTCAATATTTCAAAAACACCCCTCCCAGTTCCCCAGCTATTAGCTGATATTTGTGAGTCTTGCCCTGTGTAATATGCGAGTTGTGGTTTTGGCTAAGCATTAAGGGAATTTTGTAATGAAGGCCGTGAGCCTCGGTGAGTCGTTTGAGTAGTGTACGGCTCAGGCTCATGCTTGAAAAATAATGTGTTTACAGTTTTTTTTTTGGCTAGTAAGCATTTTTAGCAGTTACATATTTACACTAATAACGGTTGTTAGCTTGCTTGGGTTTTTCATTATTACATCTTAAATTTTGCATCAATTTATTTCAATATTTTGTCTGGGAGACAGTGGCTTTTTTAGCTTGCTGTAATTGGTAGGTTACTGTTTAAATTTTCAGGTTAGTGTATCCACAGAGTAGATGATACACTGCTCCCTCACATATCCAAACTAGTCGGGGGACGAACCGGTTTGGTTTTCGGAATTGTTCGTATAAAACAGCAATTTTTTTTGTTTATAAACAAATTAGGTATGTTTGTATTAAAGCAACACATGTACTATAAGAAACATGGTGAACATATATACACAAACTGTTCATTGAATTTTATTTTACACTTTATGCACATAACACTGAAAAATTAAAAGAAGTACAATATTTAAACGTACCCAAGAATCTCTGCGTAACTCCGCGCTAAAGTCATCTGGCAACGCTGCTTCCCGCCCGGCCGACGCTCTGCAGCCAGCTGATCACACTTCCCCGTCTTCCTTTGTTCCCCTCTCTCACCTAGCCACCCTTGAAACGTAGGTCACTGACACTGAACAGATGCGACTGCGTTGAACAGCCTCATCGCTCACGATATGTTACCACAATCCTTTATCATCCTTTAAGTGAAAAGCACTGTAACTAACATGATGTACGTTTTATAATATACTGTGTTTAGATGTGCACATATGTACATAGTTACCCTAACAACACAAAATAAATTACAATTTTACACTGCAGGAAACGGAATGTAAAATCCCAAAGAAAAAAAAGACGATGCCTGTTTACCAGAATTAATCGCTGTCACTGAAGTCTGAGTACGTGGCGTGAAGTGCCTGTGTACCGCTTGTGCCGGCTGTCGTATCATTCTCTTCAGTGCGTGTCGTCGTAGAGGCAGGAAGTTTTGTAAACATGTCCATCAGGCGTTGTTGTTTTAATTTCGGCTTCTCACTTATCAACTGTTTTTGTATCTCATACAAAGACATGATTTGTTGTTTCGTGAAATAGCTGCGCTGCTGCATGCCGGCTACTAAACCTTCCACATATTCTAGACACTTTTCCTGCCAAATTTTCGCGGGCGGTTTTTCATCTTTACTACTGTCTTCTCCTTCTTCATTATTTTCTGTGCCTATTACCGATTCAATAATTTCCTGGTCGAGAAAATGATGAACAAGAGGAACATCCACACAACATGAAGCCACTCTAAAACATTTTCTTCAATGAGGTGTTCTGCAACAATGTGTTCACAGTTTTCGTCTCGAACCCATTGAAGTCCTCAAGTTCGGCTTCTTCATCCTCTATCACATTGCTGTTTGCCAAGGTTGGCCACAGTTTATACCAGGCTTTACGTAGAACTGAATTGGGAATGCTGTCCCATGCTCTTGTGAGTGTCCAAATCACGTCGCGTAAATTATATGCTTTGCTGATTTCTGCTACAGTTTTCCCGCTATTTAGACTGGACGAAAAAAACCACAAAAACTCCGTATGATACCAACACTTAAGTGATCGCAAGATTCTTTGATCCTGTGGCTGAATCAATGGCGTACAGTTAGGTGGTAGAAAAATAACACAAACATTTTCTTTGACCAGTGTTTCTGCCGGGGGGTGTGCTTAATAACTGTCAAATAGGAGCTCTCTTGCATTTTGGGTCCAAACCAACATCCTTGCTGTGTTTACGAGCTTGCCGAACGAAGCTATTGAATCACTCTTTAATCAAGTCTGCTGTGATCCAGGCTTTTTTGCTAGCTTTCTATTCAACGGGCATGATCTTAATGTCCTTAAGTGCTCTTGGACGAGCACTTTTGCAGACAACCACCAACTTAACTTTGTGTGTTCCCGCCGCATTTGAACACCCTAGCACTGTGATGTGATCTTTACAATCTTTCATTCCGCTGTGCTGTTCATCTGCTGTTTACAGGCTCGATCGCGGCATGCAACGCCAGTAGAGTGCCGTTTCATCTGTGTTATATATTTGCTCTGGAGAAAGTTTTTCTTCAGAAACTAATATCGCGAAATCACTGATGAATATTTCTGCTGCTTCATTGTCAGCAGAAAGCAATTCACCTTTCAGCTTGAAAACTGAAATGCCATGGCGTTGCTGGAATCTATGTAAGCACCCATGGTAGTAGTCGCACGTGAATGGCAACTTGAGTTCAGCATGAAACAATTTTGCTTGTTCCATTAATAATGCTCCAAAAATAGCAACACCTTCGCTACGGCATTGTCGAAACCACTCCATTAAAACATTATCCAGTTCTGCACTTCTGCTCAATCAAATTTTTTACGAATTTCCATTGCTTTACTTGAATGACTATCAGCATAAATTTGCAAAGCTCGTTCTTTTGTTTTTTTATGTCGTGCACAGTGGTTCTGCCTATTCCATAACACAAACACAGCAATTTAACTGATGCACCGGCATCCAGTTTTTTTTCAATGTCCACTTTGTCTTTAATAGACAACACGACTTTTTTACATTTCTCACTCGAACCGGAACACAAATTTGTTCTTTTTGTAGACATCGCGAGTCGCTATACAAACAATAAACAAATGTTCAAAATTAACCTACGAGCGAGTTACACCAACTGTTTATATCACTTGCAAGATAGACACCGCTTGGAAAACAGCCGGTACTTCCCCGTGTTTGTGAGCGGAGAAGGTTGGCAAGGGGGAGGATAAGGTGAATAATCGCTGCCTGCCTACCCGTCCGCCACCACCCTTCCTCCGCCCTCTCTCTCCATTCAGTTGCCGGCGCCGCTCGCGGCTTGCTTTGTGACCTACACATTGCACACTGCAATTGTGTGCTGCGCGCGCAAATCATACTGCATGTTTGTACATATTAATGGAAATGTATTCACATTTATCACATGGAGAAAAACAGTTCGGTTAATTGAAAGTTTGGTTAAAACAGAGTCGGATAAGCAGGGGAGGAGTGTATTTAGAGATTATATTGAAAGATTGTGCTGCTGGCAGGAGAAATAATTTTATTTGAATTGTCTCTTTTGAATTTGGTCAGGACTGTCAACTGCAAATCATTATTGTAGACTGTCAACATATAACCATGTACAGTAGAACCTCTATTATCCGCGATAATGCAGGGGACGAGACAGTCGGATAACCGAATTTCACGGTTGATCAAGTCATTAGTTTATCTTATCTGGTGCCATTACTCAGACGTGGTTATTATCAACGGGAGTTGTTGCTATCTTATCTGCTACCACGTAGCAGTCTCTGCAATTATCTGACTGCTGCACGTCAGTC
>PNEQ01022407.1:0-20407 GCA_003012365.1 Medauroidea extradentata
TCAAAGAAAATCAGTTCCTCACTATTTGCTATACGAACAATATCCAAACTTATTAATTTGAGTGCCTTGAAAATGATATATTTTGGGTATGTTGAGGCACATTTAAGGTATGGCATAATATGTTGGGGTAACTCCACAGATGCCACAAAAATATTCATTTTGCAAAAAAAAAAAAATAGTTAGAATAATGATGCAAGCTAGTATTCGAGCTTCTTGTAAGCCACTCTTCAAGAAATTAGGAATTCTAACATTACCCTCCTTGTATATTTATGATGCACTAATTTATGCACATTTTAAACTCAGTGGAACACAAAACTGTGATGTACACAGTTACTTCACAAGAAACAGATGTAATTTTCACTTAATGTCACACAATACCACATTCTTTGCAAACAGCCCTAAATACTCTACAATATATCTCTACAACAAACTTCCTGCTATCTTTAAATCTGTAAAAAGTGCACCTGAATTTAAGAAAAAACTTAAGTGTATGCTTTTAAACTATAATTTTTATTCTGTACAGCATTTGCTGAAACAGAGATTAAGTGATTCTGTATATGATATGTAGCATCTATTGAAATATGACTGTGTAAATATGTGCCTGATGTAATTAATATTGTATAGTCTCTGTTGCCCTTTTTTTTCCTTCCTTTTTTTTTTCTTCTTCAACATGACAGCTTTACTAAAAGAAAAATGTTTCTGGTCAGAGTCAAATATGCAAAAACATTTGCAATGTGGATTGTATTGTATATATGTATATAATTTTGTTAACAAATTGACGAGTCCTATACTACCTGTACCATATTTGTACACAACTGTAGTCTACTGGACAATAAAGAATTGAATTGAATTTAATATAATTAGTAGATAATTTTATCTCAAAACTCTCGTTGAACTGGTGGTAACATACCTCGATGTAAGTACAAAGGTACTGGTACCAATACATTTCATTGTCGTAAGACATAATCAATTAAATTAATTCGAGACCGAATAAGGTAACATTAGGTTTTATGTGCAAATACTTACTGTCTGCATAGTAGTGTAAGGGATTCTCTGTGTATGTAAAAATGAATGCTGACTGACATATCAAACTGCTGCCCAAACCACTGGACCTAGAATCGTGAAATTTTTTGTGGGGGTTCTCCTCAGGTCGTAGGTGAGCACTAAGAAAGGATTTTTCGAAATTCGACCTCTAAGGGGGTGAAAAGGGGTGAAATGTGTTTCCGAAGAAACGTCGATAGAACTCGAACCCGACGACCTATCATCGTGATTTTTACTTTAATAGGACACTCGTAAAAATGCGTAATGGCCAATTTAACGATTTTTCAAAGTTCAACATTTAAGGGGGTGAAAAGACCTTAAATGTGTTTCCAATCAACTATCGATATCTATCGAACCATTCGGGATGGAGAGTGGATATTCACTTCAAAATATTGCTTACGTAAATACCCAAAAAGCAGTTTTAGGTTTTTTTGAAATTCGACCCCCAGGTAGTAAAAAGGGGCAAAATGTGTTTTTTATGAATCGTCTACATCTTTGAAACACAATTGGCTATCGTCGTGATTTTAACTTTAATTGGTTACTTTTACAAATGTATATGACAGGACTCAAAGACGTTTCGAAATTCTTTATTTAAAGGGGTGAAAATACGTAAAATGTGTTTTAGATTATCCTTCCATATCTATCGAATCAATAGAGATATCGAAGTGTTCTTTGCTTTAAATTGGTGCTTTAGTAAATATCCCAAGTACCATTTAAAAGATATTTCCCGAATTCGGCCCTAAACTGGTTAAAAAGGGGTAATATGTGTTTTCGACTCACATTCGATATATATCGATCCCATACCTTTTTACATAGCGACGTGATTTTTGTTTAGGATTGATGCTTACTCAAGTACCTAAAAAGTGATTTCCGGAATTTTCGCAATTCGCCACCTAAGGACGTGAAAAGGGGTGAAAAGTGGTGAAAAGCGTTTTCAATTAATCGTCGATGTATCTTGAACCCAGCGGTCTAATGTTGTGTTTTTTACGTCCACAAGTTATCAATACAGTATTCTAAAACGTAATTCAAGGGTTTTTCGAAATTTACTATCTTAGGTGGTGAAAAGACCTTGAATGTGTTTTAGATAAATCCTCGGTATCTTTCGAACCCGTCGAGATATACAATTAATTTTTGCTTCAGAATGATCATTACAGAAATTACCGCAAAACTGTTTTCAGATTTTTCGAAATTCGAGTTCTCAATACTGTGCAGGGGTGATATGTGTTTTTTAGTGAATGATCGATTTTGATTCGACTGAACGGGCTAGCGATGTGGATACTTATACAAATGTCTAAGATGTAAATTTACAATATTTCGAAATTCGACACCCAAAATGGTGAAAAAGCACAAAATTTGTTTTCCATCAACCCACGATATCTATCTAACCAGTAGCGATATTGAGGCGTTGTTCGCGTCAGAGTGATGCTTACATAAATATTTAAAAAAATATGCATATAATTTTTTTTCATTATAAGAAACGTGATTATTAAGAATAAAACTAAGTTGGTCAATATTCAAGGCAGACGATCCGAAAAGCAGGAACAAACAGCGAGAAACAACCTATACAGGAGTTTCACTCTACAGTAACCTATCGAGACGTGGTGTTGTACAACCTCTATGAGCCCAGGACACAGATATTTTATTTTTTTAATAAAGTTTTATTTTCATGAATTATTTCGACGTTACGTGACGCAGTTGTTTGTTACTCAGGTCTAAGTTCCAGGAGGTTCTGGGCTCGAATTCCGTTAAAAGCTGCGTGCAAACGTTCAATTCTGACACACAAAAACTACAAGGCATATCGAATTAGTGCAATTTACATGTAGTCTTTAAAAGGGGTAAAATTGCAGTTCGCTTTCCACTTAGGTTCCTCTACAACATTAGCTGACATATCGTCGGTATACTGCCAAAAGTGATTAAGTCATAAATGCTATTTCGTTTAAAAACAGTATTAAATTGTAAATATTAACAAACATGTGGTATGTTACTATACTGTGACACAACAGTACGAAATGACGAATAGACTTTAAACTTGGGCAATTGTTCGAGAACAACATATACATATTCCTAGCATTTTTAATAATTTTATCTAATTTTGACTTTGTCACTTTTGGCAGTAAACCGACGATATATCATCTCACTAATTTCAAGTTTGGGGCACCAAATACGTTTCCGCGAAACCTTTAACAAATTAAAATTTTTAATGGCAATAAAGTTAAAGTGAATATTTTGAAAATATATAATTGAGGGCACCGTCACCAATGGTTGTGCACGGGGTAAATAGATGTTTATCATTCGATTAACCTCTTACCTTAGGTGTCTGTAATTACCCTACAACCTAAAATTGGCAGGGCTATAAATAAGGCCCAGGCGAAGTCGCTGTTAGTGGCAGGGACCAACTTAAGACTGCTTTTCGCGTGGACAGCAATAGCTACTTATCCTGCTGCAGAATTAGTTCAACTAGCCGCTTGGACATTCTAATATTTGATGACTGAAGTACCAATCTTGTGTACAAAGAGGTTTTTCAATTAAAGTAAATATTATCAGTTACGAATAATACTCGCGAGCAAAGCCGCGGGGGACTGCTAGTGGTATATAAACATCAAAATCGTTACCGTGTCATAAAACTGCAAGCTTTCAGACATCAATATGGACAAATTAAAACACAGATCTCATAGATAGGCTGATATTTTTTGTCAACCACATGACCGGACCTTTTGGCAAAGTGACACATTTCTTTGATGTAATATCTTATGCCACAATTATGACATTTCGGCGTAACGAATAGTTAATTGGAGATTCACATCTTCAGTAAGATTCTTGCTTGTAAAGCTGGCAAATCTGTTCCCTACAGCATAGCTTTTTTTCTTTCCTATAACTTGCGTTCAGTTAATATGTCCAGCTGTAATTTATGTATAATTATCTCTTTTAAAAAACCCAGTAGAAATATACATTCCGTAACGAGACAGCGTTCGGCTGGTATTGTATTATTGTCACTACTATAGTTAATGTGCCTTTTTTTGTAAACTGTGCATTATAGCCACTTACAACAAGATAAGTTTTCTTGTTCCTTATGATGTACTGATTAATGTGACAAATTGTTCACAAAACAGAATTTGCATTGAGGAATTTTCTGATACAATTTGCGGTAGACTCTTGTTTTACCTGTATGGGAAATGGAAATGTGTACAGAGACTCGAATTGTGCATGTAAACTGAATGTGGTATTTCTTACCATATGATGCAAGTATCTATACCTGCTCCAAGAGTTTGTAGCACGACTTGGCTTAGCATTTCGTGTACGGCATTATGGAGTAAATATTATCTGGAAAATACATCACTAAAAATTAAAACAAGAGTAATGAATAAAATATTTAAGCCATATTTTCAAATAGAACGAAGACACATGCGACGGAAAATACAAAACTCATTAAAATATAAAAATATCAATCCCATTTAGTTCGGCGATTTTCTCACAAGTGGTCGATTTTCAAGTTGGCTTTGACAAGTGCAATGTTTACGAGTATATTAAATAGGAACATGTTTTACTGTTCCAAATATCGTAATCGTGAGAATATCTCACCACACGACAATATCTGTGATGTGTAAGTATTACTCTTACATAGCAGTATCTGTTCATTAAAATTTTACGTTAGTTATTTTGAATGTCCTGAACAGGAAGACGTCCTATAAACTACTGGTCGTTGTTGTTGGTCTCCGGCCCTGTCTCAGACCACTCGGAGAGCGATCTGCTGGTTGTGCAGGCAGCATCTTCCGTCGGCGCAACAGCTTCCCTCCTCCTCGACATGGCGTTCTTGATTATCTCGGCGACATGCAAGGAGGTGCTCCGTGAAGCTTGGGCGGCAGGAGACGTAGGTGGCCTAAGGAGGGCCCGCTGCTTCCGAAGATCATCGGGGGACACCGCGACGACTCGTGGGCCGCAACACAAGCACAGGTCTTCCGCAGGGCTGCTGCGCACTCTGCTAATGCGCGAGCAAACCTCGGCGCTGCAGTGTGTCTGGTCGTCCATGCTGACACTTGACTGACTAGCCCGCCTGACATGGCCAGGTGTCGCCCTGTACCTGGGTGAGAGTTGCGACCCAGCAGAGCGGGTTGGCTGGCTGATTCTATCAAGCGCTCTGTCCAGGACTGAAGACAGCCGTCGCGCGTAGCTTGCTGCCTCCATCAACTCGGTGGCAGACAGCAGAATTCTCCTGTCTTGCGAAGCGAAAGTTTCCCCAGAGCGGCAGCTGTTCTCATCGTCACACATCCAAGAAACATCACTTTCACCCTCTGAGGATCTCATGTCAACAGTATTCTCACAGGTGCGGTCGTAGTGATAATCTGGAATATACATTGGACAATTACTGTTGCAAATCGTTTTATGTGTAACTGCCGATGGTGTTGTGCGTGATTCTTCATTCTTACACTCATTGCGAAAAGAGCAGTTGTTTGGGGAAGCAAATAATACATTATTACAAAACGGACTGCTTGATCGGATGTCACTTTTACCAAGCTCCACATAAGCTCGGCATTCATTTGAATTTTCTTGTGCTCCATTATTTGTATCACTGAGAATTTCTGTAGTTTGCTCTTCTAAAGGACATAAACTTTCACAAAACTTCTTTTGGAAATGTAATTGCTTACTTAAGTTGTTAGATGGGTCATTATTACCGGCTGTGAATTTCATCAGTGTTTTTTGTATTTTGCTGCTTAGTGATTCTGGCATATTCTCATACTCAACATTATCATCATTATTTACTTTTACCACTAAATCTCTTGTAACAGTTACATTATCACTCTCTTTTACTGACTCCTTCCACAAGTCAGGCGAACACTGCAAATTAATTTCAATTTCTTTGTGTGATGTAAGTTTTCCAAGTTCTTTAACAACAGTTTGTTTTATAAACTCTTTTGTATATGTGTCTATTGCAACTCTGCCAGCAGCATACTTTTCACCCGGTAACGTCACGAGAGTCTGGTGTATTCCACTTCGAACTAATACAGTTTCGTCAGAGTTGTCCAGTGACGATGGAAAATTAGGTTTGGATGCCCAATTGGAATAGTTTTCATACACAGCATTGGGGGTTGTTTCTGTACTGTTACCAACGTGATTGCTCAGTGAAGAAAGATGATCCATTCCGCGATATTTGTGATTGAAGTCCGCGCAGTTGCCAGGTCGTGTGTGATCGTCACCAGTCGTTCTTCGACTGGAGCTGCTGGAACCGTCCAGACTGTCGCTGTAGTCAGCTCCCGAGCCATCACTGAACCCTAGCTCACTGCTCGTGGAGCTAGTACTGGTACAGCTTCTGCCAGAGCGACGCTCCCCCTGCCGTGGTCTGAAACTCTCTGAATCTGAATCATTTTGCAACCCCGAGAGGTCAAGACGGAAACTGAACGGAGTGGAGGACCGAGGAGAACATGTCTTCAAGCAGCTTAGTGATGAACTTCGCAACTTGAGGGCCTCTTTCGTGCTTGCCATAGTCGGCGATGAATTTGTAGAAGTTATTTTGCGTGATGTTTGATCTAATATGGCAGAGTTTCTGTCTTTTAACTTAGCGACGGCCGAATAAGATGACGGGGTAGTGGTCCTTTGAATACCACTACGTTCTAAATTTTGAGGCTCGTTACCATGACTCGCAGCCTGATCGTCCTGTTGTCGTGGGTCATCAACTGGACTGGCGGGTGGCGGCGGTGTGGGTTTGGGAGCTCTTGGCCTGAACTTCTTCTTCACTATGACAGGTTTGCGGGCACACACGGGTGCTGGGGCCCCGTACAGCGTCAAGTTCAGCACCTCGGGGACTGGCGAGTGAATGCTGTCATCGCTGCTTCTGCGGCTAGCTGCAGAGTGACTTCTGCCAGTGGAGTGCGCAGACATGTCATCTGGGGAAGAAAAGAAAAGTATGAGAGATTCAGAATCTCAGTAACAAAAATGATGCAGAAATGCGATATGTGATAGTAACATAACAACTTGTGTACTCCCCCCCCCCCCCAAACACACCCACACTACTATAGACCAGTCCTTTAATGGCCAATCATGTCTATTCACTTGGCCAATCACAACATTTTCCGTCTTACGTGATTGCGAAATACCTAGATGTGCATCGGTTACAGCCATTCAGTGCAAATGCGACATTGTGGACAAAAACTAAACTAATTTCAAAATGCCGTTGACATAAATTTTTGCAATTTTGAGCGACATTTTTGTTACAAGGCTAGTAGGTATTCAGGGACGAATCATGGAGTGTTCCATGGCATGCGGTACTTAATAATATCTATACACAGCTCCGAGTCATGTGTGGAACACCATTATACTGCCAGGGGGAGGTATATTTTCGAACCAGTAGCGTGTAAGAAATTAAGAGCGAATTCTTCAGAAATAGACCTTGGTCTCCGCAATGCACCTTCATGTCATACAGAAAAAGGTTTTGGTATAATCAGCGAAGTATATCGTACTGAAACTCCAGTTATAGATTTTTGGACCAATAGTAATACAAAAGCACACTTACATCCGGAAAAGTATTTTGATATAATTTAAACATGTTCAAACATTTGGCATACAACTCGTGATGAATGTGACCATGATATATTAAATTGTTCCAGGCGTCATATGCTACAATTCTGAACACAACTGAACTGTATAAAATACTTCTCAAAATATAATGAATATTGCATTACAACTGGTCCTAACAAGTACTGAAGTTTAAGCACTCAGTTTCCAAACATTCTGTGTGTTCGTATACTGACAAAAATAAGCAGATTTCCACTTCGACATGAAGATTTTCTCACCTCAAAAATATTTATTCAGGTTACTGCGCAATATTATACATACAAAAATGTTAAAGTTCCTTTTCATACATTGGTACATAATTTAGCGCCAAGTGCGTCAATTTAAAATTGTAGGTTTCTCGAAGCCAATTTCCAAAAAAAAAAAAAAAAAAAAGCAATCCTAGACAACAGGTTTTTTTTTTTTTTTTTTTTTTTTTCTGAGCAAAAAATTTTCTCGAGTTACGTTTTTCTGAAGAACAATCTCAGACTCCGAAATCTCGTACATTTAATTTTGGTGCAAAATATCACATTTTAGAAATGCATCATTCCTGGTATGTGTTTGTTCATTATGTAAGAAAATATCATAATCTAGGGTTGTTGTTTTGTCGTTTTTTCTATTAAGACTTAAAAAAAGTGTAGATTTAAATTGGCGATTTTAGCCTTTGTTTATTACCATGCAGTGTTAAGTAATACGCAGGAAATCTGACAAGGGTTATTCATGAGATATACATTTTTTAAATACCGTGTACAGTAATGTATGCTTGGAAGCGTTATCTTTAAAAGTGATTGACTGAGAAGATAATTTCTTTAGCACTGATACTCAGTTTAAACTACTTAACTGCATGTATGGAAGGCAGAGACCTGAGCTTGTGTGTCAGGTAGGGCAAAAAATCATAATTTTATGTTAGCATATCGCAGTGTTCGTTTTGTAGATTTTACGTGTGACTACTATTTCCACTTGTAAAAATATTTTAGCTCTCATAGAGGCACTTCAAAGTCATAATTTGAAAGTCACGGGAACGTACGAATAACAAAAACCAGGCGACTTACTCGAATGAAATATTTACACTGGAATTAGCTGTTATAGGATCATGTGCTAATATATATATATATATATATATATATATATATATATATATATATATATATAAACACAACAAAGTCCTTTTGTCATTTTGAAAAATTCCCGTAAATGAAGTAAATTGTCATCATTTTCAGATTTTTGAAGTATAAAGGCATATCTTTGTGTGTTTTTAAATCTTTTAGTGTACGTCCTATAATATATATTTTCAGTGTAAATTATTTAATTCGAGTAAGTCACTTGGATTTGGTTAATCCTATGTTCCCGTAACTTGCAAATGCTGACGTTGACGTGTCCCTATGGGAAAACTATGAGCGTTAAAAAAAATTAAAAGTGGAAAATGCAGTCACTAGTAACTTCTATAAAACGAACACTATGATGTACAAATATAAAACTATGCAATTCATATTGTGGGAAGCAACATCATTACATTTAGAACAAAAATCTTACAATAAAGTCTACAAAACAATCTCAGATAGCTTACACACATTCCTTGCCCGGAAACAGAACCCAGCAGAATTATCTGTAAGCCAAACTACATTGTCGAGGTAACCTTCTGCGCTTTCAACTTTGGTAGAATGATCAAAATTTTCTTGTAGAGGGGGCATACTGACCTACTTTAATGGCTATTATTTTGAAAACATGTATGCACGAGACATTAAATTTGTGGCAAGATGTTATTGGCTGCCGTAGTATGAACACGAAAACAATTAACTTGATGCAACGGTAACACGTTGGACTCGCATTCGCGAGGACCCGAGTTCGATTCTAGTTTCTGGTCAATATGATTTCGGTATTCCATTGTTTCCTGGAATCGCTCCATGTATGTGCTGGTTTGGTTGCTTAACAAAGGCGACAGCCAATTCTGCTCCTAGTTCATGTCCTTGTGCCTTGTTATATGTAACCGTCTCTATTGACCTCATTGTTGTCGAGATGTAAAGTTCAATAAAAAAAATATAAGCTGCATGCATAGTCCATTTTTTCCTTTTAAGAATTTGACCATTTGTTCCCCAGATAGGACATACAGTTTTCTTTCTTTCTTAAATGTAGTGTTATAATTTAAAATGCTTTGAACAAAGAGGCTCTGATTTGGAGTTTGTTATTATCATCATAGATTCTGTCAGTGCATTGAGTTTAGTTGAAATAGGTCGGTTAACTTATAATATTAGAAATATTTATGCTGTCGGGATTGCTTCTGTTAACATCCGGCGTGGTCTAGAAGTACAAAAGTCGGCTGTTCTTGGTAAGTACAATATGTGTACTAAGCTTGACGAAATTAAGTTCATGGGTTCAAAATATATTACCGGTATGAAGAGGGAGGGGGGCGTGGGGGAGGCGCACACAAATGCTAGGAAAGTGATTTCTTAAGGGCTTGGGCCCGAGTTTCTCTCTTCGCGCACAGAGCTGTCTGGTTTTGTAGTACTCGAGTCCGCCACCACGTACCTTTATTTTGTTTGAGCTCATCGTTACCATATTCTAGGAAGTTAAATCCGCGGCAATTTTGAAGTAATTGTACTGTCACTGAAAACAGATGTATTTAGGAACCAAAATCAATTTGCGTTAATTTATCACAGTTACAATTCGTTTATTCTAGCAAGATATGCAAGTCGATGAAATACGTGGTAAAAGTTTACAAATAATCAAGTAAATATACCTTGGGTAAACATACTGCATCGGACATTCTTATCAACATTCTATATTTTACTTTGAGTTAAAATAAATACACTTCGCACTGCATTTTACCATTAGCAAAATAGTCGTAAAATAATACAATCCAACATGAAAATAAGTAGAATTAAAAAAATATAGTATCAATTATATTGTAAAACTCTAATGTGCATAAAAGAAAATTTTAATAAATCCATACATATGTAATGCCAGATAAATTGGCTGAGCTTTTGCAATAAACATAATATTCACATTTTTGCCTACTTTCCGAAGTAAAGGTAGGTAAATGAGATCAACTGCATGCATGTGTGTCTATGAATGTGTGTTTCTCCTAAGGTGACTTGACTTTTGTGTGTTTTTATTCATGTCGTGTTCATTACATAAAAATGGCTGCTATTTGAAATTTTTTGTCACATTCAGATATCTGAAGAACGATTTTCAGAATTTCATCAGACTCGGCAGTGTACATGTTAGAGTAAAATTTCTGTATTTTTGTTCATGCCCCTTCCATATTTACACAGTGGCGACCTTCTGAAAATTTCTTTATTAAATGAGATATCTATACGAACCGTAATCAGGATATAGACTATAGTATAACGATTTGAGTTTTATGTGTACGCATGAACATTTCTTGATAACATGGCATTGTTATCGCGCAAACGCAGCAGACTACAACACACATTTCATTTACGACGGCAGACCCAGTTATTCGTCCAGAATTGTTTAACATGTTACAATGTTTACCTTTGGTACAGGTAATACGCTACATGATTCTCTCGGTTGTGTTTTCAATTAAGTATTCAATTATTTTACACGAATGACTGAAAATTGACCTTTTGCGTTATAAGACGTGCGTCTGCATGTAAACGTCCATGCCCTGCTGATCAGACTCCATTTCTTACTTTGCATGGTGCCTCGAAATATTAACATCCGAAGTCAACTTAGGTAATGTAGCTTCTGCTGTGTGTGACAACAATAGATAAATTATCACCGAATATCACCATCATATCTAAGTATAAGTTTGGTATCAAGAAAAAATAATTGTGTCGAACGGATTCGTTGTCTATTTGGCCTGGCTAAGAGTCTTCGTTATCTTCAGTAAAATATAAAATGAATTTCAGTATTTCCTTATGTTACTTTTTTGTTTAGTTTCGTTCCAAAGTTTTTAATAGTGTAGTTTCAAAATCGATTATTTTTATACAACAATGTTGAACAAGTAATCGTAATACAGATATTTATGTTAAGCCAGACAAAAGTAACATTTTTTATGTTTATTGAAATGCACTTAAATAATAGTGTCGCAATCGAAGGAATGCCTCAATGGAAGAGCGTTGCAGACTTTATGGCATTTTAGAATTTTGAGGGTCTATTGAATAGGGACCGATGATTTTCTTGAAAAGAATTTGGCAACATCTTGTTTACATGTCTTATGTGCACACCTGCAGCTCTGCTTTGTAGTGAATGATTGGATGTTTTTAACTCTCAGTGTCTTGTGGTTCTACCTGCTGATAACAGACGTGTGGTGTCGTAGCAACTTTTCTCTGATTGGCACAGTCAAATAAGTGACGCCTCTGAACAAAGACAAGCTGCCAATAACTACCAAGCAGAGCTACAGGTGTATACGTAAGGCTTTGAGACAAACTGATGGAAAAATCTATTCGCGAAAAGCACCTGTCCCTAGCTATTGTTAATTGGTACTCTTTCATGTCTGTCTGTAATCCGCGAAATAACTCTACGACATAGACATTCTGGAAAATTAGCACCCATTTCTTACAGCCGCTTTGGTTTACTATACCACTGTAAGCCTCTTTTCACGTGAAATGAAGTCAATGATAACATGTATGTTACGAATAAACATATTCATACACGGGGTTTCTGGGGTTCGTCCCCCCGGAAAAGTTTGAATCTCAAGGCACAGAATGATGCAATTTAGATGTTTCCAAACAGAAATATTGAGTATAAGGCAGATATTTAGTAAGTGGCATTATCTTGTATAAATAATAATTACACATACCGAAAAATGTTGGGGGAAGGTTCAAAACACATACTTTGTCCCCACAAACTAGTTGCTGGGGGTGGGGGCCTGCTGCCCCGACGTCTCCAGCGCCACTGGACTTGCTAAGTACGCTAATGTCGTATTCTGCTGGCTGCTCGAACATTTAAACGATTTAATTTATAGTCACTTTAGATTCCCTATGTTGATTGTCCAGGTTACCAAAATGGTAGATTATATAGTATCCCATACAGTATAAGAGTATAGAGATTCTGTTTTAACCTTGAGGCTCCTTTCACACGGGAGATTTGTCTACCGGCGACTAGTCTACCGGCGACAGCTAATACATACGAAAGAATGGTAGTGTTCACACGGTAGACTGTCGCCATCGTGTCGCCGGAAGACAAGATATCAGTCGCCCGGTCTCTGCTGTCGTGGAGACACTAGAAGACTCGCGAGCGACTGCCAGGGCATTCAGTTGTATTGTTGCTTTCACACGGCAGACTTGTTTGTGATGGCGTCCGGTGAAATGTTTTTCGATACCGAGAAATTTATCCACGAAATTCGGTAGCGACCCATAATATGGGACATTTCGTCAGTGCATTATGTAAATAAAACCAAGAAATAAAATGCATGGTCAGAAGTGTGCCGTGAGTTTCATCAAGAATTTGATGCCTTAGAAAACAACAGTTAAACTGAAATAAGTATGTACAAATGCTGTCAATATTATCATTAGGTATTTTAAAGTTTATTAATATGATTTACACAGTATTAGTATAAGTAGGATTACATGCGTGGCATTACAACGGAACTGAGTATAGAAATATTGAAATTAATTGGAACCTAGGGTCTATAAGAAATATTCTGAAAAAAAAAAAAAAAAAAAAAACATTTAACACATACTGGTTTGTCGTAACGGAACTTAAAAAACATTATCTATTAAATCTTTATAAAAAAAACAATAGATAAAGTCCAGCTCAGTAGTTATACTGATTGCATTATGCATGAACAATTTAGACATAGGCCTATTTCTTCATAATGGGATGATTTTTAAATAGCAATACAAACACACACATGTATATACAGCTTTCATATGTGTTATATATATATATATTTGATGTATACAGGATGTATCTTTACTATCCTAAAATATTTAAGGTGCATGTCCCTTACATAACAACACAATGGAAAGTTAATGATAAACATGGGTATATAAAAATTTATAGTTTGGAAGGAATTTAAGTATTTGTCCTTGAACATTAAGGTTATTAAAAAATTGTGTCGCCAAGGAAGCAAGTAAAAGTTTTTGGCATCAAAATTTGCAGTAAATTGGCAGATTACCATATAAACAATTTCCTCTGCAACCATTTTGGTTTTTCAAATTTTTACTGGGATTTCTCCCGGAAAAACATTTTAACTTTTCAGTACCCAAAAATGTTTTATCTTACGAGCAAAATTGCGAAGAAGAAATTAGAGCAAAATTTTTACCATGTCGTGTTAAAAAAGTTACTAAAATACACTTTAAGCTTTAACATAATTTTTCTACTACTGTCCCGTAAAAATGTTTACAAATTCAATAATATAAATAAATTGTGTATTGCTGTAAATAAAAAAATTAAAGTGAAGCTTGAAGTTGATTGAACAGAAGTTTGGATAAACTACTTTCGATTACTGAATTTTTTAAACATTTTCTGAGACCTATCCAATAAAATTAAGCAGAAGCTTGAAGTAGATTTCAGTACAATATACTTTTATGTTCAGGTATTGTTCGAGGATAAATCCTTAAATTCCTCCCCAAGTATCATTTTTAAGCCCTATGCTCATATGAACCTTTTTTTTTTATATATATATTTTTGTGTGCGGAACACGTCACCAGAATATTTGACACCAATTTCAAACGTCCTATGTAACCTAATATAAATATTTACTTACTCAGTAGCCTGGCAAACTGACAACATCATTGAGATATTTAAAAGGAAATTGAACGAATAATTTTACATAATATACATGTTTACAATGAAAGTAATAAAATGAGTTCTTATTAAAAGAACGAATTAAGTGTTTCTGAACGTTCTGTAGATTGTTTTATAGGCAGTAATCTTAAATGCGGGAATATTGCCATGCTAATTCACCAGTAGAAGAGAAATAGTCAGCAAAGGTGTCCCGTATTTGCATAGGACTTTTTCCGGCGTTTGTTTGATCAAGCTGATCAATATCTTCGAATCCTTCATAAGTGAACGTGTCTTCGATACGAAACCCATCTCTATCCCTTACATAGTTATGCAGAATGGTACAGGCTTTAACAATGTTCTCAGCAAACCCAACAGATACATTGAGTGGTCTGTGGAAAATTCCCCACTTATTTGTTAGAAGTCCCAAGGAACATTCTACATATGTTCTAATCTAGAAAGTCGGTAGTTATATACTCGTTTCCTCTGTGTCAAATGTTTACCACCGTATGGTCTCATGATGTGTGTAGATAGACCAAATGCTTCATCACCTACGAAAACGAAAGGGACTTTGTTGGTAATTTCCCCTGGCAGTGAACGAGGTGTAGGAACATGAAGTCGGTTTGCTGACAACTTCTGCTTGAAAACACTATTATTAAAAATTGAAGCATCTGAATCATTACCAACTGCTCCAATGTCAACAAATGAACTTACAGTTTTGCAAGAGAGTTGAGAGCGAAAAAAACTCAGGTTTCTGGGTCTGCGCCAAGTAATCGTAAAAAAACATATTTTTCGATGACCTGTCATTTTTGCAACCAAATTTTCAAGAGAGGTCAGTATTACCATAAGACGCATCATACTATTTCTGTAACGTTATTATTTGACAAATTAACAATATTCACTATTTCACAGGACTGTTTCCAACTTGAAGGGTGAAGAAGGAACTGTGCGTAGTCCAATGCGTCCTGCTCAGCCAGAGAATACTGGAGAGGCACGTGCTAGTAGCAATACGGCTAAGAGGAAGAGGAAAACGGAGGACTCGGATTATCATAAATTATGTGATGTGCTCCACAGAAGCATCGAGCAACGTTCTGTTGCTCAAGCAGAAACAGACGACGAAGACAAACTGTTTTTGCTGTCATTGGTAAAATATATGAAAGACATTCCATCCAACCATAAATTGACGGCTAAATGTGAAATTATGTCAGTTATTGCTAAGTATAAAAGTAACACCTTCACAATGCCCACAACCATTCCTAACCTAAACCTACATGCTCATGGCTACCAACCCTATATAACGCCGGTACCAATTCCTGAACCCTCAGCTGCCCCTTCCACCGTTACAACCAAGGTAAATAAAGTATATTAGGTAGGCCACTCCGGCCCTCTGTTCTGTCATTGGCTGTCCGCGTGTGACGTACCTAGGAGGAGACCGAGACGTTCACCGCAAGTAAAAAGCTCGCGCGCCGAAAGTACTTTAATACTTAACACGTCAGAAATCGGAAAATATTCAATCTATTAACTTCAAAATTTTTACAGAACATCTGTGAACTATCCTGCCAATGATGCCATATGTTAAATTTATATGAGTCCATTAGTTAATTTTTTTAAAAAATTTCAACAGTGCCCTGTTTGGTACCGAGGGAAAGAAAATGCAGGGCAAAATATAGTAAGCGTGGAACTTTTTTGTTTTTGGAGATATATAGGGGGTATAGTGGGCGAAATAAAGAGAACACTCTATGTTAAATTTTGATACCCTTTTTCAAGAAATTTGTGAGTTGGTTTTCGTTTTGTGCCAGGTAGAAGTTGGAGAATATTTCACCTATGCGCGGGATACATGAGCGAGCCGACCACAACATACTTCTCTCTCGGTTTATCTGCACAGAATGTATTATGTTAATTTTACTAGTATATTATGTATTTGTTATTATGTACACAACATGTATTATTTTAATGCAAATATCCCCCGAAAGAAACCATTGGCTCAAATACTTACATAAAAAAATTACAGTTTTCAACAAAACAATTACAGTGATTTAAGGTTTTGTTCCCGAGTTGTTTTTCGGACTGATGCCAATAACTCAAATATTTTTTAACCAAAAGTTTTGAAAAAGTATGAGTCAATGTGCAATCACACGATGCACAATACTTTGGATGCGTTTTTTAAAAATAATGTACCATTCGCCAGCAAAAAATAATAATTTCCTTCATTTTTGCTTATTTTCACGACGAAAAACGTGGTACTTTGGGTAATGAAATCTGAAAAATCGTTCAGTATGATTCTACAAAAATATTCAGCTACAAATTATAACATATAAGTGTCAAAACTGTGCAGCGAAATTTTGATATGAGTATTATGTAGCAATAAAAAAATATTTTCGAAATCACTGCAAAACTCCGTAACAAGGTCTTAAATGTGTACACTAGTGATGTTTTTCAAAATTTGTCTGTGATTTACTTTTATTTTCTAAATCCTTGCACTATGGGACAATATTTCTAGTATCGTCGCAAAGAATTATATGAATATTGTGGAATACATTATGTTAAAGTCACAGATAAAAATTTAAAGAATACACTTACAACAGTGTTTGTAAATACGAACACATGACAACTAAGCTATCAATCCAATGCAGAAAACGCACAATTTTTAATTACTTTTAGATTGTTTGTCAATAATATTGTTGCAAAAAATGTGTTATTTAGTATGTTATGACATTCAGGAATAGCCCTTTGTGTTAATAGTATTGCTGGTATAATTTCATATCAACATATACAGTATTGACCCATATATCATACCACTGCAAAATGTTCAAGAAAATAATGTATAGAAAAAAATATAAATCATATTAAAACACTCTTGACAGTAAATTCAGTAACATGTTTATATAATACGTTATTTTTGCTAGTAAAATGTGTCCTCCATATTGTTGAAATAGAATGGTATGAAAATGTTATTTGAGGTAGTCGTAAGAGTTCACTTCTCAAAACTCGTTGGTAATCATCTATTTTTTTTCTAATCTATTGGATAAAACGTCTGTAGTCTTTGACCCCCAATTAGTACATTATGCCATAGCACAGATAACTTATAGTTAAACGTTTCGCTGATTTTTAATAGCCTACATCTAGTCTCGTAATGAGTATAGACGCAAGACTGCGATCCGTAAGTTCATTGTATTCAACACTTCAGCCATCTCAACACTACGTGGCTGGAACCTTCCCTGTTACATCAGCAGCAGGGCGCAACACGAGACGGGAACATACAAAGATTGTTGATAACTTTATTTTCTCGATCATTTTTGTAATGATAGGGGATAATGTTGATAGTAATATTAATATTATTGTCAAACAGGGACGTTTGAATAGGACATAACATAGTAATGAACACATTATTTTTGCATTATTTCTATTTTGCTATTTTATATTTTTAGCTGTGCTTGAAACATGTCTTTCATAATATGAGTAGCAAATTTGTTGCAACATTAATAAGAAATGTTGTAACGTAGTGTACGATTTGTTGGGATCTGGGCTATCAACATTTTGCCATTAACATTGGTGCGTATTTTTGTATATAAATAGGGTTTAGAAAAGCAAAAAAAAAAAAAAAAAAAACAGACAATTGTTGGAAAAAAAAGTCATAGGTGAATACATTTAAATCACTGCAATTGTTTGGTCGGAACTGTATTTTTTATATAAGTATTTGGGCTAATGGCTTCTTTGAGGGGGAGGGGGTTACTTGAATTGAAATACCTTTTGCGTACATAATAAATACATAATATATTATTAAAATTAACATAATAAATGCTGTGCAGATGAACCGAGAGAGAAGTATGTTGTGGTCGGTTCGCCTATATATTTTGCGTACAGGTGAAATATTCTCTAACTTCTACATGGCACAAAACCAAAACTCATTCACGTAATTCTTTAAAAAAGGTATCAAAATGTAATATAGAGTTTTCTCTTTAATTCGTTCGCTGGTACCCCCCATCTATCTCGAAAAACAAAAAAGTTCCACGCTTACTATATTTTGCCCTGCATTTTCTTCTCCTCGGTAGCGAACAGGACACTATTGAATATTATTTTAAAAATTAACTAATGGACATACAGAAATTTAACATACAGTATCATTGGCAGGATAGTTCATAGATATACTGTAGAAATTTCGAAGTCAATAGACTGAACAGTTTTCTATTTCTGATGTGTTTAGTGTAACAGAATTTTAGGCACGCGAGCTTGTACGTAACACACTATGGCGCGACTCCTCCATGTGACGTCAGCAGCAGGGAGTGAAATGAGCGAAGGAAAGCTCAAGCACTGTCGCCCATTGTTAACGACTTACATTCCCTATCACCTTAATCCGGTACATCAAGCTTTGTTAGCTTGTACTAAGTAAGTGTATAGCCAAATGGTTACAAAATACTCTTCACGTAAAGCAATTATCTGTATAAAATTATAAATACAACTTAACATTTATTTTATGCTTACCTGAGTGTTACTGCTAATCTTTCCTCGACATATATCGACTTCCTTATATTTGTGTCCTGTTTATGCAAGAGACAACCTCAATCTCTCACACAACTCATCAAACGATTCAATCGATATTCTGAAATAATTGAAAAATAATTTCTCTGTCTCGACGCACGTCATCGTAGAGAATCCAAAATAACCCTCTATTTTGTCTATCGGTAAGGACTGGGTGTATCCAACATTTCCTCCTCCTTCTCCTCCTCTTTTTGAAAAACTTCAGTAATGCCAGAAAACCTACAACCTCTTCCACCCCTAACATTATACTATAGGACAAACACTTCACCTCTGATGTCTCTGGTGACTTGTCTGCCACAAGTCTTCCTGTAGTCTCCAGTGACTACAGTCGCCGGGCGACAAGTCGCCGACAGACAAGTCTCTCGTGTGAAAGGAGCAAGTATATTTATTCACGTCATACAGAATTTTAGTATGCTACTTTCAAAACAGACTTCATATGTTTTCAAATGTCGACATAAATTATCAAATATCCTCCAAAACAGTTTTATAAACTATTTCTGAAAACTTTTGGAGTGGCTGTAAAATAAAACATAGAACATAGCGAAGTGAACGTACACAAACGTGATCCAACGTGAAAAATTGGCTAAGCTCCCATAGCAATACGGGGGTTTTCCCAATGTTAAGTATGTATCATTGTAAAATCTAAAAAATCGAACTCTATCGGCAACGACATCGTTACAAAGTAATACACCTAAATACATATTTTTTTAATTACTGTATGCCAGTGTCTGTGAAGAATGTAGGAGTAATTCAGACATTCTGTTGTCTCTCTCCGATCATTCTATCGTTGCTCAATATCCACTTTATTTGTCTATCGTTCTTTTGCCGTTATAAAAATAACCAGCCGGAGTTGGAGTAGAACAAGTAGGGTCTGCTCAGTCACGCGACAGGTTATTGGCGATCACCAGGTCATTTGTAAAAGCCTCCTTACGATTCAGGATTTCAAGACCGCAGGAAATTCAAATTAAGCCTTAAATATTTTATACGCTTGATAAATAGTTTATAAAATGCGACGGCATTGATGTTTGTAAACTTGTGTGTATAGTAGTTCGGTTTTTTTCCTTCGATATTTTGAACATTATGCAAAGAGTTTCACTTCGTTGTAGTTTATAGATTTGTCTAGTGTTAGCAGTACAACCATGAGTTCATCGAAAAACAACTGTCGAGACTTTCTCGCGAAAACTTTGCTCGTGTTACTGTTAGGAGACGACCTCAAGCCGAGTTTTTTTCCTGTCCATATATATATATATATATATATATATATATATATATATATACATATATATGTGTGTGTGTAGATATATATATATATAGCTATATGTGTGTGTGTGTGTGTGTGTGTGTGTGTGTGTGTGTGTGTGTGTGTACAGGTGGTTAGAAAAAAAGTGTGCCTTATTGCAGGAGCAGGTCATACACACCAAAAGAAAGAAACAATGTTTAATACACCTAGTCCCTAAGTTGCACCCTTTAAGAGGTATGTACACTTTGTGAAAATTACAATAGGAGGGTCCATTGTGGTTTCCCTCGTAATGAAATACGTCCCATATTGCAGGAGCAGGTCATACACACCAAAAGAAAGAAACAATGTCTA
>PNEQ01022408.1:0-20407 GCA_003012365.1 Medauroidea extradentata
TCAGGAAAATAATTCTTGATTGTTCCATACGATTTATCTAGTTACATTTTTTTTTTGCGTAAGCTAATAAATGATCTACTATGAAAAAATTCCCGGAAATAGTTCGGAATTCCCTGTAATATCCCGGTTTTCCCTTCAACATTTAAATTCCCTGTATAATCCCGGTAATCCCGGAATTCCCGGTCTGTGGCCACCCTGAATAAATACTTTAACCGGAAATTAAGGTAGCAAAAAAAAAATACAAACAAGTTCACCATGTTTTGCGTTGACCGAAAGTCTGGCATCTTCTCTAAAGAAAATGAATGAGTCAAATGTATCACTGCTCTGAGATTCTCTAGCATAATAAGGTAACAACGCCAATGACTTTCACTACATTAGGCTGGTGCATTATGGTTTTGAACCACCGCGTTACATGAGGGTATTGTTTTTGCAGTTTTGAATCAAAGAAGTTCTGGTAAAGTGGCAGCAAAGAGCAAAACAGAGCTATGTCTGCCAATGAAAACCGCTCTCCCACCACGAATGTCGTCGTCAAGAAAAATTTGTTCAAGTAACCCACTACCTTAAGGCATTTCTCCTTGGAACAGACATCCTTGCCATGCTTTGCCATCTCATTACCTTCACCTGGGTTAGCCCAACTTGAAACAGCAGGAAGTACAGTGCTGTCAACATAATGAAGCCATTGCAACACCTCGGCCTGCCTAAAGTGGCAAGGCCCGCCACGGAGACCCTCGTCGCAGAAGAAGAACGCTATACAATTGCTACCGAACAAAAACACTTTCTTCTTAGCATCTTCATACAGTGGTGACTGCCCGGATTGAAGAAGTCTTCTAATACTACTTGGAAGAGCACTACTTTTCTCTGCTTCTGACAATGAAGCCAAAGTGACAGTCTTCCCTGTATAATGAGCTGCTATCAAAGGTAAGCAAGATCTTACATTCTTGGCATCAGCATACAGGACAGGACCCGACGATCTTACGTCATTTGTGGTAACTTTAATCTCGTGTTCCAGCACTTGTTTACTTGCACGCTGGTCACCGGCAGGCTTGCTAATAGCTGGGAGAGGAACGCTGATGGCTGGAATGGCCTGTCCCAACTTCTCGCTGGCAAACTGTTTAGCCAGAGACATAACCTGGTGTAGAGAAGAAGGGTTGGTGCCAGTGGCTTGAGCAGATTCTGCTTTGCCACCTCCCTTACCTTCCATTAGGCTAGACACTTGCTGCACCCATTCATTAGCCTTCAGTCCCTTCTCAACTGCTGCCTGGAACAGTAGATCATCACTGGCTCAAACAGTGCATTCACCAAGCACTTGTTACAATACACACCACACTGCTGCTGAATTGATGTATCATCAAATAGACATAATAAAAGCTACAATAGAGACAAAAAACAATTTATAAACTGCATGTGCTTTCTGATCTAGTGTGTTCAAATAATTTAACTGATAAGTGGCCATGAGACAAACATAAATACAGTACCAAATCAGTTATGTAACTGAAACTACAGGATTTCATATGTCAATACCAAATAACCCTAACAGTGCCATCCTTAAGAGCAATTTTTGTCTACTTTATGAGTAAGTATATTATCAGAACATTCATAAATCTATCTGTTTTTACACCTCATTGTGAGGTCAACAAGACATCCTACATAGCACTGTGAACTATGCCTGGAGGCAGAGACTCCACGAGGCGATGCATGCTGAACTTGCTCAACACAAGGCTGAATACAAATCAATTGTTCCTGTTTATACATGGTACATGACACTGGTCACACATGAATCACCACTGTTTTTTTTCTTTTTTTTAACAACACCAAAAACTACATTAAATATATAAAACAGCTGTCAAAAGTAAATTTATATAATATCCAAGATAAAATTTAAACTACCGTAGAACAAAAAATAATTTGAGATCTTTGAAGGGTGTAGCAATGGGAGTTAAACCCCAAAACCCAAATTCTGCCCAAAAATTGCATTAAAATTGTGTTTTAACCTACTTTACAGGAAAAAACTTATGTTAATTAAATTATAGTTTATTTAGGCAGGTTGGCACATGCTTTTTACGATGTTTCCCAAAATTTAGGTTGATGACGTCAAAATAAACTGAAAAACTGACAGAGCAACTCTTCACCAGCACAGTCCTAGCACTTTCCCGCAATCAATCACTCATCCGCCACAGCTTCTTGCGGCATGGTGGCCATGCATTGCACGATCATCTCAAACCAAATTCATAATTTGTGGGCCGTGGTTCCGAACCTGTGGGAATGTTATAAAGTAACACTGATCCACACTAATAGCACATTTCTAGTTAATAATGTGGGTTTTAAATAGTAGTGGTGTTTTTCCCCCCAAGAGTTCGTAGTAGAAATTGAAAGCGTGGACTTGGCAACATAGGATTCCCAGTTCGATTTTGTTCTTACCATGCGACTTGCTGATATGTTCGTAAATCGTTGTCGTTTGTTTATTGTTTACTTGGCGTGGCACAAATATTTTTTTCTATCACTTGTGCGAGTATTAATATCTTCAGAACATGTCTGAAGTATGTGGATTTACATTTAAATTGTATTTTATCTACCGTACTGCATAATGGAGAAACACGCCTAAACTTTTTGGCTCGCGCAGTGACAAAGATGGGTTTATAAGTAACAGCATAACGTGATCTCATGTGTGTTTATGAAAATGATTAAGTGCATTACAATATATGGAAATGTATGTTCAATGAGTGTTATTTCTACAACGTAATTAATGTAGGAAAAACAGTCATGATAGGAAGAAACAGACTGTATTAGATAACCGATCCTACTATTAAATGAATCGCGAAGATCCTGGTGATAACTCTGCAAGGTGCAGTTCTTGCAATGTTAATTTTCTTTAAGCAACATGGGTCGGCATTCCGTTATGAGCCACATTGAAGGTAGAAAACCCTAGTAGGCTGGGAGTTTAAACTGTGAAGGTAGGCCTAGATGCTTTTTTTTCAAATCTGTACCATGTGAAACAACAACAATGTTTCCAGATTAGTGTCACAGCAAAGAAACTTAAGTTACAGCGAGATAAAATAGGTTTATACAACACATTTGGTCTTGCGTCGTATTTCATGGATGAAAAGAGTTAATTGCTAGAGGAGAAGAAAGTTGTAGTTTGGTTTGACGAATCATTGAACAAAGTTTCTCAAAAACAACAGGTGCACATTACAGTATGTTTTTGGGATTCAAAGAGTGATGGTGTAGTGACCAGGTATTACACGTCTGTATTTAGACAACTTATTAGTAAATACTTTTAACTCTGGTATCGAGAGCTTTTCTCTCCATAACTTCACAACCACAGCATTTTAAAAGTGGAAAGTGAATTGACATAAGTGAAAATTGTTGTATTTGAATATTTCTAGGACTTTGTTGCTTTGTAAATAATGAAAATATGATAGAATTTCTGCAAGGTGAAGTTATGTTGATTAGTAGTGTTCAGCTTCACAAAAAGAGGTGAAATTTAAGTATCACTACTCATCATGTACTGGCCAAACTATTGATTTTAGACATATAGTTTATTATGAAAAATGTTTCTACAGACATCATAAGTAGTCTACGTAATTTTTTTGTTAAGTTAGTTTAAGTTGGGTTAGGTTATGTTAGTTTAAGTTAAATTAGGTTACAAACATTAAATTAAGTCAGGTTAGGTTCCCTAACCTAAATTAGGCAACCTAACAAAAAATTTTACGTAAGGCTTTTAGAGACATTGGAAGTAGTCCTAAATAAAAAATTTACTACCTAACCTAACAACCTAACTTAACCTAACCCAACAAAGAAGTTTTTTTTACGTAGAATTACTTATAACGTCCCTAAAAACATTTTTCATAAATAAACTACAGTATGTATCTAAAATCAATAGTTTGGCCGGTACACGATGAGTAGCAATTATTAATATTTACCCCAAAAAAATGTTGTCGCCATTATACAACCTGGTTATTTTAATTTATATTTTGTTGGTCAGGGAAATAAGAGCAGCTGACCTGGAAATGTCAGAAAAAGTCAGGGAATTTTTTTTTACAGGTTTTGCTAGCCACCCTGATTTGCAGCTATATTCGTTCATGAGGAATTTTGAAGTTTACGCACAGTATCAGAATACCAACGCATGAAAATTTGTTTTACATGATATCATAATACATGAGGAAGAGAATGAAAATAAACGCTTTCCTTTATGACGAAGTACTTATATTACTAATTTGACCAATCAGTTGTAGGCTAGAGTGAAACCATGTTTCGTACCGAATTGAAAAATTTCAATGCAAAACATGATGTGTAGTCTTTGCTTGAGTCTTTGTTTCATACCAGAGAACAACAAAAACTTTCAGTCACCATGTTGATACTATCAAGCAAAAGTGTGTGAAAGTATGATTTCAATAAACTCGGGTTTCATAAAAATGAGCTAGTGTGCGATGTAAACAGTACTTTTGCTTTTTCATTGCACATTGGCTCATACAACAGAAATCCAATTAAACCTAAGTACTGAAAACAATACTTTTACATGACCGCATAAGTATGTGTGTCGGCTAGGATCGCCGAATACATCACTCTGGTGCTACTATTAGCTGTTAGGTGAGTTACTAAGGTGAGCCAGCGAGAGGGCTGTTCGACGATTAAGGGCCCAAGCAGTTCTGCCTTTAATATACATGAGAGGAACGCCTTGGAATGCCAAAGAGAATTAACATCACAGCCAACATGTCAGACGAAGCGCTGACCACTTCCATTGTCAAGGCAGCAGGCACACTGAACTGGAGGAACTAACTACAGACCATAAGGTATGCGCCATCCCCATAAGAAGTGCTCATGACAGTTCAGCACGGATATAAAAGTGGAATAAGAGTATGAGTGACCTGTAAATTTTAAAATGAATATTCTGCTTTAAGAGCGCAAAGTGCAGACCGAAATACTTAATAACGTCTCACATAGTAACGTGTCTAATGTAACTGTGTTTGAAAGAAAATCAGAATGGATTAATTAGTTATTAATGTAACAGAACATTATCGTTCAAAAATTACTGAAAATAGTGAATTCCCTGTTCCATTTAAATTGTATAATGAATGTTGTTTCAATTCTTAGAACATATAGAGGCAGCTAGTTACCACCCAGTTTCACATCACAGTTTCAGTCTCCATACATTTTTACCCTTTAATTTTAAATTTTTAGTACTTTAACTTGATAACATAATAAAGTTATTCAATTTATACCATGATTTGCACCAAACATAGTGCAGATATACGCCTAAGTCTATTTTGTATTGCGTGAATCAGTAGTGTTCACTGTGAAAAATAAGTAGATCTAAATGTTACAAACTACAGCACATTTGCAACCTGTAGAATATAAATCCCACCATTTTCACATCAGTGAATCAAATACATATATTGATGTGCAAACTATGTAACACAAGGATAAACTGGAAAAAAAAAAAAAAAAAAAATTAAAACAGCCCCTCACCGAAACTTTGTAAATGTCAGAGTGACAGTATGGCACACAACTTTACTGGCTACAATTCAGCAAGCGAGCAAAAACATAAAACAGGAATTTGTCCATGATACTGTAGGAATGTTTATGAAAGCAGACATACTACTGTACTTCATAAAATTGGTGCTCCTGTTGTATGGACATACAGAGAAACCCTGTTAAGACGTTTGTGGTGGGACAGAAATAAATAATGCTTATTAACCAAAAAAACTTTTTAATTAGGTTCAATTAGGTACACACATTCTTATCGATAAGGAGCAAAATTATTCTACTTATTAAGTAGGAAACTTCTTAAAAGGATTTTATTGTGTATGAACAAGTTTGTAACCTACCTATCCATTGTTATTTAATTTTAAATTCTACCTACATATGCTTTTTGCAAATAACACTATTTTCTTTAACTATATTCCTGGAAGTGGAATTTCAAATGTTAAATTTTTGTTCATATGAAAGAATATATGTGACTTTATAAATACGAGTGAGAAATTATGTTACAGGTTTTCTTGCATGCTACTGTATTCGAGCGAAGTATCTATCTAAATAGCCATTATTTGTTTCCCATTTTCTGATCCGATTAATTTATGTACTGTAATTGAAATATAAATTCTTGAAATTTCAGCATGGACGAAAACTGGTATGTGATGATAGGTTCTGACCATTTATGCAGTCAGTATACTGTACTTTTATTTGCAATAATTTGTTGCTGGTTCAAGTTTTAGAAAATAAATGTTCATAAATGCTACAAGCCAAATTTAATAAGCTAATTAATGCTATAAATTAAATATACATGTTAATAATTACAAAATTTACAAATATTATTTTTCACCATCTCTTGCATTGAATTAAAATAAAAAAAAATTGTCAAAGTTTCTTCATAGCTCAATAGCTCAACATAGTTTTATTTAAATTTCACCAGACTACTGTATGAATACAGCACGTGCAAAGTATGAGATCCAGAGCGATGTTCAATTCTCAGTCAGTATAGCCTTTTTTATTTTAATTTTTCAGTGTTCTTGCAACTCACTCTATGAAAATGCAACAGACGGTTCCTTAATACAGGCCCGGCCCATTGCCATCTCTTTTCCCTCACGTACCTCTACTATGGCAGTGGCAATGTTACACAGCACATAAATCAACCAAAGCATAAATAACATACAAACTCTCGATAATTAAATAAAAATACAGTGTGTACCTTTGGCACTGCACACAAGCAAACAATCTTCTTAGCATCATTATCAACACTGAAGAACATGGCAGCTGTCTCCGGAGATAGAGCTTTCACTTGTTTCAAGGCACCGTCTAGAGCCTGAAAAACATTCAATCATTACATTATTAACAATACAATCCTAGCAAGTCAAATACTTGCCACACATGTAAAGCTGCAAAATCACCTTTGAATTGGAGTCTGCTTTAAACTCGTGCACCAAAAATGGGAAGTTCGTGTTAGTCAAAAGCAATGACTTGGCTTCCTCCGAGACATTTGAAATGATGGATGCTTTATTTGCACGTTCTTTGTCATCCAGAGTTTTTTTTAAGTTTTTCAACAAGTTTCTCATTTCATCCTGCAAAACAACACAAATGTTTGTTAAATTCCAACATACACATTGGCTAGTAACATGTAATACTTTCGTGAAACCTGTAATGGAAACCTCAAGTAACCTTAATTTTTGCAGTCTGTGATACCTAAACCTCAACTTATACCAAAAAATACAAACATTCCTACGACCACCCTGACTTACTTTTTACTAGTGAATTTGACATCACAGTAGAACCCAGATTATATGAAGACTCACGGTGTCCGTAAATAATCTCGTAAAATAGGGGTTAGCTTTGTCCAAGAATGACCTTGTAAAATAGGGGTTCGACTGTACATTGCTTTTATGAAGCATAAATATTAATATTATATTTTTCATTTCACCACAAGGGAAAAGAGTATTAGTGAGAATATTGTATCAATGAGATTTGTATTGAATAGGTTTCATCGAAATACTTGATGTGTAGTACCTTCAACTACTGCAAAAAACATCTCAAAATCATTGGTAAGAATTACAATAAACTTAAATTAAACAAAACAGAATTCTAACAGAATAATTTCCCAATTTTAAATGCAGTTAACTACCAGCAAATTATAACTAGGGTTTCTGAATCTAAGCAAGCACAGATCCTGTGATAAGTTTTAGGAGAGCACGATAAAAAATTAATATCAACAACAACAATAATAATAATAATTTGCACATACTTTCTAACCAAAATAAGGGTAGGTGCTCACTTTTCTTACTGTTTGTGCTTCACACACTGCTGAGTGTAAAGTTGCATGTATGGTTGTCTGCCTGTCATTTTTATACCGTAGAAACTATACTGGGCTGTAAAATTCCTAAACTACCTGCAGCTGGCAGCAAACCCCTCTTCCTTTACGGTCAAAACACCTTCATTATTTTTATTTCTTCAGTGTACAAAGGCAAAGCTTTGTTTAGAACTTAATCTAAATTTACACAACAATTATGCTGATTTTGATCCACACAAAGAGATCATCTCAATTTTATACATTGCATTATTACATAGTATATTACTAGTCTGTAACGCATTGTTTCAGCGTGTCCACAAAAATATGTAATAAAATACTTGTGACACTCCCTTAACCAAAATGTTATGTTCCCTTGAATATTGTTTTAACAATATTACTTTTCTTTCATTTTCTGACTTTTTGTTTTAAAGTGCCTTTGTCTTATATCTTGAGAACTATAAATTTAATTTGCGTTAAAATGTCTGTCATATTAAGTAATCAGAAAACTACTGAAATTGACTTTACTAATGTTGAAATTCAGACAAAATTGATATGGAACTTGTATTACTATCATACCCAGAGGTTTGGAAGAGTGTTATCTCACGCCTCTGCAACCGAGTTAGATAGCCGGACAAACCACTAAATTTAACGAGCTACCAAAATGTTACCTAACTATAAGAACTTCAAAACCCGTTTATATTTAAATGATGTTGGAATATATGCGTGCCCATAGTGTGAGAGATTCTAGCTGACTTAGTTGAAACGCATCACAAAATTAATAAATTTGATTTTCATGGTAATAAACCTAAGTATTACAAAACTTGCAGCATTGGTAATTTCATTTGCAATTTACGAGTCATGTTCTAATGTTATCAAACTATCTCCAATTACTCCTAATTTTCTCATCTTTATATGTCTAATATTTTCTACTCCACACACAGTTAGAGGGCTAAACTCCATAAGCCTGCAGATATACATCTTCTAGACAAAACATATTCCCTAGAACTCTGCTTTTCGCATGCTTTTTTTTTTTACATTATAATGAATTGCCTTGTTGTAAGTGATAATTTACTACAAACTGAGTCTCGTAAAATGAGTTACATTTTGCCTGAATTTTCAATGACAAAATTTAATTCAAACTAAGTTATACACAGCTGAATTCAAACCACGTTTGTTCGGTATATGCACGCATGTTTATTTAACTTAGCCTATCTGTAAATCACACATGCAAATTAGAAGTTGTGAATTAAACATCTTTGCCAAGTGAAAATCGGTGGCTCCTAATTGGTGATGACGTGAAGCCTCGTGTATAACATTCTAGTCATGTGACAACTTGTAGGTGTAAGAAGCCAGACTGTGGCTTGTCGTCAATATTTGAGAATGCAAAAGGCAAGCTCACAAGCATGAGAACCCAGTACTAGTCACACACCTACAGTCTTGTCACACGATAGTTTACATAATAGCCAATAGAATGCCATTGATTATCACATGGTGAAAATAAACAAATTTGATAAACGAGCCTTTATGTGCAGTTAGAAAATTTTGGAAGTATCCAAGCCTTTAAATAGCTTACTTAATTAGCAATTATAATGCAGTGATGCTAATGTTTTTATACGTTAACCATTTATAAATTACGATTGTGTTTTATCTACAGCTAAAAAACACATATGGGCAACTAATGAATAAGCATGGTTAGACTAGGCTTTTGTGTAACTTAATTGAATTACATAACACTGTCCTCGAAAATAAAGACAAAATATATCTCAATTAAAAAGGAATAATAACTGTAGTACCCCTAGTGAGTTGCTACAGTTAGTTTAAAAATTAGGTTAAACATGCATAGCTAGCAACATAAAACAATCACGCGCCAGATATAAGACTTTCAGGCATTTAATAACTGCAAAATATTTTGAGTATAAACAAATTAATAAACTTATCTACATTTTAGGAAATAAATAAAATGTATGGTTGACAATAGCTCTAATTTATGGGATACCAAGAATACACATTACCTATAATGTGGCTCGTGTCCCTAGTTATCAAAATTCTACGAGAATAAAATTCAGGGTTCTTACAGCAACTAATTTTTCAAGAACCGCAGTAAATTGCATTTGATACACAAAATTTTTATTTGAATATTTAAGGTTTTATTTACAATGTTTCTAAATTTTTTCTCCTCTCTATTTAGAACTGATGAAGTTCACCAAAGATAAATAAACGAGAAATTAGCTTCGACTTGAGAAACATTGCGGGAAACATTCAGCTCTACAGCATGCATTGCATGCCTCTCTCACACCCCGACACATAATTTATTTTTTATACTCGCGTAAATACGGCATTTCGTATGAGACACTTCTCCTTTTCTAACCTCTTTAGTTTCTATTTTTGTCACTCTTCTCTTCCAAAAAAACTTTGCCATGAAACTCTAGTTTGAGGTTACTACTTGCCATGAACACATACAAAAGAAACCTTAGGAATAACAGAACATGCTGCGACATGCCAGAAAGTATGTTAATTACACTGACACTGAAAAAGTTTGTTATGGTCAAAGTTCCAGGACTTTCCAGGGCCGTAAGAACCCTGAAAATTATTTTGTCGCTTTAGTATGTTAAATATACAGAATTTTCTGTAATTTTCATGGAGGTTAATAGTAAATTACACAAACTTTGTTGAAGAAGCAATACGTATCTGTATAAATAAATAACTACATTTAACAACTTGGTACATAATTGCCAGCATGTTCAATTAACACTTTTATTTTTGCATTGCCAAACAAAATCATGATTTTGCAATTACAGTGTAAATAGAATAAGGGATGGTGTATCATAGCAAAATATAATTTCATTCTACTTCTGAACTTCATTATCCAACACAACAGCAAAGAATAAGAGTATGGTTTCGCACTACATAAAATTACCACTCAAAATGTGATTAGCAACACTTCACATTCACTAATAGTAAATTAGGAAATAAAAAACACGTTTACTTCTATGACAAGAACAACAAAACTATTTTGTCAATAATTTTTAATCTTCAATAAAAACAATGCAAATATGGCATTATTGGAGTGTGACTAGTTTTCCCAGCATTCAAAGGTAGACATGACCCCCCTAGCGTAGTCAGTACAGAAGGGAGGCAGCATTAGGCGGGATTCAAATACTCTTCAAGTCTGGGAATACTGACGTTCCTAATAGGAGAGTAGTCTGTAGTTATGAATCACGCCAAAGTAAATTTTATCACCTGAGAATTGCACCCCAGGAAGCAACTGCTATATTGCACGGTGTATCACTCGTATGCTGCAGTAGCATAAAAAATGCCAAACCATTACAATTAGTATAAAATGCATTGGTTTAACTTAAGAAACACTAGGAATTGTGTAACACAAACATTTTTTAAATATATACCATTAAAATCATAAATACGGCAGCTACCTCAGTTGTTCTGAAACGGCTGGCAACTTTCATTGAATCACTGGTACACAAACTTCAATGAGACGTAACCTGGTGCCCAAGTGCCTTTAATTTTAACGTGTTAGCATGACATCAGTATACGTAGCCTTATTACGAGTAGCAATTTCATGACAGTCTTGAAAGGCAAATGCTAACTATTAATTATGAAAACTTACAATCCACTATATGTTCCTGCCTTTTGGCAGGGTCACCTTGTGTATGAAAGAAGACCGGGTGAAGGTTGGGCTGGCTGCACGACTAGCAAGACAGGCCTGTCACCTACCACCCTGAAGACTGGGTAAGGAGAAGTGAGGTAAATGTAGAGAAGCGACGTAAGGATAAAGGCATGGGAAAAGGGAGTTCCCTGAGAAAACCAGCCAGCCAATGGCAACGCCTGCTACGTTTCCACACACGAAAAATCTAGGATAAACCTGCCAGAAACCACTCACTGTTGTTTCAATCATCCACAGTACATACATATTTACATGAGAGACAATGAAGAACTGCATACACTATAGATGCTCCTATCAAGAAACACCAAGATAAACATTTTATCATATCAGCTGTCAATTTACAATTGCTTCAGAAATAATTAAAAACCAACCATTTAAATTCACAACAAAAAAAAACTTTTTCCACCATAAGCAAATATTTAAAAACAAACAGCGACTTAACAGTGCTGTACTACTTGTAGCTATGACAATCACCATTCATGTAAAATAATATTTAAACAAATTAAGATTATGTAAACTTATTCACAGTTGTCCAGGGACCGTCTTACCTTTTTCCAGTATGGAATAGTAGCATGAGAGATCTCTTCAGACAAGTCAACAACTTTCTTCACGAGATCTTTGCTACCCAACTGCTGCTGCTTCGAGTTCATCTCTGAACACAATTTATTCACTTCATTCTCAAGAAGTTCAGTCTTTTTCAGGGCCTGTATTAACAAAGATTTAGTGTATCAGAGAAGTTGATTATTTTTCACAGTATCACATTACAAAGTTATTTTCACAGTGTTACACTGTACTGTACCCTGCACATAACATGTACGATATTCAACAGAAGTCACTCAAGAAAATGAAGCACCCAAGCTATGTAATATATATATATAAGCTGTCTGTGTCATATCCTTATAAAAATTTCCAATAATTAAAATGTAAAATGAAGTGATAACTCTTTCAGTAACCATCAAAACAAGAACTTATAACTTCTCACAAAGAAATAAATTAACACAAGTGCCTAGATTGTCACAACACACCAAATTCAGCAGTCAACAACAGTAAGATCTTACATATCAGTCGAACTAGGTTCAAAATCAGTATATAGTACTGTACCTTGAGGTGAAAGGATGAATTTATTGTAATGTTGTGTTAACTGTCCTCAAATATTTACTGTACTCTATATTGTCAAAAGGAATTAAAGCTTGAGCAACAGACGTACCCAGAACATTAAAAGACAAACTACATACGTAACTTTATAGTGAGAAGCTTAGCGAGGAATATACACAGTAACGCATGAGCAACTTCTTTCAATGGTAGCAAATTGCTACACCTGCTAAGTTATTTATGTCAGCTATATCAACCCCGCAGCAGTGTTATATTGATAAAAGATGACAGCTGACATGCTAGGGCCAGTTAATATGGCCCGTTGACACAATGAAAATACACTTCGCAGTGCGTTACCATTTGACACGCTAATCAGGTGACAATATACATTCATTAAAATATCCACTTATGTCTCTACTCCTTTCACAATTACTGTAAAACTTTATAATTCAAACCTGAAGGGACATAAATATTTGCATTTTGTAATAACACGTTTTGTATTACCAGGTGTTTCCAAAACTCTAAAAAAATCTTAAAATTTTTTTTTGCGCTGTTAATATTAAAAAATATAAACATTCTAATAGTGTATTCCAATGGACTACACTGAGAGCGCACTCGGTGGGCACCGTAAACTGAAAAAGTGTGGTTGTCACATGATTGCCTGCAACAAGTTCAAATTGTTTATGCCCTAACAACTGGAACACGCCGCACTTTCATTACAAAACGTTTGTGACAGCAAATAATTTCCAACATTCAATTTTTTTAAATCAAGACATTGTCAAAAACTGAAACGCAGGTCACGACATTTGCGAAGTTATTTTTTCTCCAGTTTCCCCTTTTTTGACCAAGAGCTAAACGTTGTTTAAGTACTCACGAACCACTCATCGTTACTAACCTTACTGTCATTGTAATAAAAAACATTATTACCAAGATGATAACTGCATTTTAGCTATACATCTAAAGTTTTATATTATTCAAATGTCAGACTGTCAATTAGTTATAGAAATAACACCATAGCATTTACTTATTGTTTACATGTCACAGGTCGTCGCCATACTTGCACTCGAACAACCGCACTGTCTCTAGAGTCAGTGAAATAAAACTTGCCCGCAGTCACCATTGGAACATGAAAAATCACTGCACTCGGCGGGTGGGGTCTGGAACATGCGGCACACGCTCAGAGCGCACGGAGTACAGTTGAGTGCAGTCATTGGAAAATGCAATAATTACCATGACTTATTTTTACTACTGGACTTGACACTACATAATTTTCCGTATGAAGGAAACTTTAACTGAGCTAATTTCTCATCTCCATTCCACTATATAACAAAGATAACATTTAGATTTCACTAGAATTTCTTGTTAGTTATATTCCCTCTCAGTTACACTTACTCAGGTATGTATAACAAGTACTAGGGGTAGTCAGTTAGCTATGGAGGGGAGCAGGGACAAAAACTATATTATCTTTCCACTGGTGGAGTAAATCTCTGGTTTAGTTTAGACAGTACAAGTCTTACTTATTCTGACACATCTCTACTAAGAATTATGCCAGGTAGCTCATTGTGTTGACATTTAAGCCATTCTGACTTTCTGGAGAAACGGTCAGTGACGGGTGAAATGTCGAGCTGACACGGTATCGTCTACAAGATACATTATATTTTGTAAGTTACAGAAGGGTGGGGCACCAGGCCCATCTGTTATTGTAGTTTGGTAGTACACTTTGATAGGCTTGGTAAGATGGTTGAGGGGTGTGAGGTGTGGAAATGAGACGCCTTGTTTTGGATTATAGGAAGCATGAGGTGGCATGGCTCCGAGTCTTGAAAACGATGACAGACTTAACAAATGACACAAGAGCCCTGTTACAACAGTTTTAAAATAGTTTTGTGTCACTCAGGGAAAAAGTTATAAATTACCGATTTTCAGTTAGTGATTTGGCGGGTAGAGGCCACTAGGCTTACTAATTACATAATACTAATAATAATACAATATGGTGCACAAGTACTTACAAAGTAATACTCGTTGATAGAACACACACAAGAAAGGACGAACACATTTTCCGTGGAAGCGCGGAGGCTTGCGAAGTTTTGCCGGCCGGGCCGGCTTCTTCAGGCGGCGAGTGTATTGTATTACGATTTTCAGTTAGGTTTAAGTTAATCTTAAGTTTTAATGATTAAAGTTTCTAAATTTGTATTGAGTTTATGTCACCAGATGGGGAACACCCAGAGTCTATTCTAAAATTAAATGTAAATTCCCAGTTTCTGTGTTTATAGTTCTAAATGTTGGGGTGATAAATTTGATTTTTGTTAATTTAATAATACTGCAACAAAAACGCTTCAAACCTTTTTATTACTATAAGTTTTATGAAAGGTAACTTTTCTTAGATGGCTTTTTCTTTAGATAACATGAGTTGCTGCCCTTTCCCCAGTTTGACTGTGGTTCTGTAACTAAAAGGTTCTTTCATCTGTTCAAGATGCTGAGCTAAAATTTTAAGGGGCCTGTCTACAGGATAGAAAACCTCGATGCAGCGTGTTATCTGGCATACTGCACGAAACTACTAAACAGGCGTCTAATGAATTTACAGAAAATACTGTAGTTGACGCACTAGCCAGTGTGGCCCTTATCACTTCCCTGCACAACCACATTACACCAGGTACAACTCGCAGTCGCACACAGAATGACTAAACTGTTTTTACAGAGATATGAAAAGGACGGAGGATACAAGAAAAACCAAGGTCAGATAAAGGGAATGGTGGTACGGCGTTGTTCAGTTGGCTCGGCTGTCAGCGAAGAGGGAGATACGGAGAAGAACACAGTATCCAGTAACACAGCGTTGTGCTTTGTCGCAGGTGCATGCCTAGTCACGATCGCTGGCAGGCATGTTGTCACTGAAGATAACATATGGAGTATCTATACTAGCATTTTACTACCCTGTTTACCTTCCTTCATCTTTACTGTATAAAAATTAAATTTACTTTTACAGTTGGTATTGGTGTCAATGTAGAACGTAATTTTTGTTGAAAACAACACACCATTCTAAAAAAGAAAAGGGGAGAAAAAACCTCCATGTCAGGGCCGGGCCCCACCACAGCCCGGGCCCATAGATGGCAACAAAGAAGAGAGAGGAGGAATAACATTCAAATTGGTTAGAGAGAAACTGAGAAGATGATGGAGGTGATACATTGGGCTGTGGCTTCTCCGCAGCTATCTATAAATAGCCTGCCCAAGTCACTTGCCGCACTAGCCTGCACGTGTGTGTGTGTGTGTGTGTGTGTTGCTGTGTCTGCAAGACACTCTCACTATCTCTCTCTCTCCCTCCCTCTATTTCTCTCTGCTGTTTGCCTGCCGCTTCCAGCATGTCCCAGAGACGTGACACTTCTCTCCCGGGGAAAAAAAAAGAACTGTGTCGTCCTTTCTTTCTTCCCTTTTCCCAGGAAAAAAACTGTGTTGCCATTTCTTTCTTTCCCTATGGAACAATCGCCGATCACGAGATGTCAAAATTAACTTCTCATATTGCTTCCGCCCACCACCCAGTAACTTTCATTTCTGCCACTCCAAATTGCTAAGCAGCATACTTTGTAACCGACAGTTTAAATCTACGTTTGTAAGAAGCATTAAACTTCCGGCCATAATCACGTATTGTGTAAACACTAGAGCGAAACACTTGGTAAACAGGAAAGTGGATAAAGACAAACAAAAAAATTTGTGTTTTAGCAGCAACGGTTACAGCAGAACGAGGGTGGAGTGGAGAGAAGAAAAAGAAAAGGAAGAGAAATAATGATGGACAAGCGGGTGGTGAGAAACATTCTCTGTCTTCCTCCCACTCTTGAAGCCAGTTTACCACTACAACTTTACCTTCCCTACTTCCGCCCCACTTCCCAGCAGCCTTTTTTCCATTCCGGTATTTTTTCCTATTTCTTGTGTATAGCGCGCACCCCCCAAATTTTATCAGTTGTTTTGGAATAAAAGTGTGCACTATACACACTGCGCAATAGACTCTTTCTAGTCACGCCTTCAATAACAAACAGAGTTGCTTACCACCAGCCATTTTTTGTTTCTTCACCTTGGCACAGGTCAAAAACTTATGTGCTTGGCAGTGCAGTGGCTCTTAAGAGTTCATGGGCGTGGGGAGAACAAGTGGGACAGAGGCATCGCTGTTGACAGACTAGGCCTTCTCACTTACAAGGTGAAAGATACAAGGAGAGATGCCTTCCATCATCACTTCAGTCAGATCAGACTGGTTTCCCCACAACAGGCAAGTGAGACATCTGCAGACCAGCATGGATTGAGCTGTGAAAGGGCCGTTAGTACTATTTCCTAAGTGCTTATTAAGGGCATGGGTAATCTATCAGGGTCAGTCACTGTTAATATCAATGAAACACACACGAAGGTTAAGAGTGTGCTGAAGCAGAAGGTTACTAGTGCAACTGACAGTGATAGTTTTAGGGAGCTCAGCTTAGTTAAAGTGGCTCCCGTTAGTGAAGAAATAGGAAAGGGGAAGAGTGTACATGACAGTGACTGCAGTAAAAACGACAAACAGGTTTCAGGAAATAACAGAAAATCCTGTGAGGGCAGCATTGAGAATGAGCCGTTCAAGGGATTTCCTGTCAAAGTGACTCCACTCAACAGTTGCCCTGCTAAGGGTTGTAAGTACCCAACGAGAGATAGAGTAAAAAGAAAGTTACTGATATAGGCCTATAGTGAGCTGCAGAAAATGATCTGCACAACACTCCCCCCTCCATTCTCTTGCTGTACTGTGTCTGTGCTTCCAGCATGTCCCCCTCCCCCCTTCTACAACGAGATAACGTACCATGACAACAGAGCAAGCTTACCTTTCTTATTTACTGTTCAGCCAGAGCTGAGGAAGAAGCAAGGCTTAGAAATGTGGCTGGGGATGGCTACAAGCAGAGGGCTGTGCAACCACAACCACCACCCTACCTTGCCTTCTCTTTCCCCGAGAAAAAAAAGTTATGTTGCTTCCGCCCACCACCCACGAACTTTCCTGCTACATCAAAGAAAAAAAATTTGGGTTTTAGCAGCGAGGGTTATAGTAGTGATAGAGGTGGAGGGGAGAAAAAAAACGAAAGAGTAGTAATAACGGAGGAACCGGGCAGTGACTACATTCTCTCTCTCTCTCTCTCTCTCTGCCTCCCACTCTTGACACCGATCAGTTTACAACTATAACTCCACCTCCCTCAGCACCTTTTTTCCACATATTTTTTTTTTCTATTTTCAGTGTATAGTGCGCACCCCTGAATTTTTATCAGTTGTTTTGGAATAAAAGTGTGCACTATACACGAGTAAATACGGTACCTATCTTTTGACTTGTGTCTAGCACACCCTCCCCCTAGTCCATCTGCTGCACTGTACTCAATTAGTGCAGCCTACACTCAATGTGTTTTTGTAAACCACAAATAATTCCTTAAAAATATGTTTCCTAAAACATACTCTTTAATTCCAACATTTTCCAAGTGTGTATGTATCGTTTTCATGTTTAAAATGTCTTTTAATATTTTTCTTTTACTTTCAATTGCCATAGTATGATTACTTTCATGTTGCACCAGCTATGTTATGTACGTATCCTTCCGCTGGATGATTACATAATATGGGAACAGTTACCACACCTAAGACGTCTCGAAAGAGTAATAATGTATTATATATGTTTTAACGATTTTTCCAGTGCTGACTTATCACATGTAATTTTTGTATCTTTTTATTAAGTGTTTATGTGTATGGACTACATTGTGCCGCACTAAGTCGGACACTCTTGGGAACTTGGCTTGGCATCGGTGGCTGCCATTGGAGTTAGTCGGCGTGTGACACTGAGAGGAGACAGATGTGTCAGTCCACACTTGGTCCGTCAACAGTTTGTTGTAATCATTTTAGTTTTAGATAGAAAGTTTTCATTTACCAGAACCTTTTTCTTGTTTTTGACCCGATGTTCCTCATCCCCTGCTGACCGCCAGTTTCAAGGGCTCAGTTTGATACCAATTTTCACCAATAACCTCGCACTACTTTCCCACGTCACCTACTGGAGGAATTTGGGCTCTTGATCCACTCCACTGGTACTAGCCTTCAGCATAGTCCCGTTACTTTGCTTCTTTATGGTAAGAAAAAATAAATAATGATCCTCATATTTTATTAAAGTAGTAGTTACTCACCCGTCCCTGGTAAGGCTTAATGTATTTCAATTCCAAGTGTGTTGTGGCGTGGAGACTGGTCCTAACAGGTCTCCGAAGAATTCATATTTGGAGAGTGCTAGAACCAACTGGTAACATAGCCTGCCCTGTGGTCATCTGCCTGTCAACCTTGGGATCATCACTGTCATAATACAAGGGGTTTTCCCCGTGGCTTCTGCCATGTACCCTTCCCCACCATCCACCTTGTCTCAGCTCTCCCTGCTAGCCTGTCTATCCCCTTAACCTTGTCACCCACATCCTGTCCCACTCACCTACCGGGTCATTGTTATCATCACCTTCCTATTTTCTATTTCCCCAGCACCCCCACTATATCAAAGCCGCCATTGCAACATAGGACATTAATCATTACATCACCACGTCGTCATATGGTGTCCAATGTGGGGCATTAACCCTCACATCACGACTTTGTCACTTCTTCCATATTTTATGTATGTGGGGAGAAGTGCGGGATATTGATGTCTGTGAAATTGTCTACGCCATGGGCATAAGGACAGTGTGTCACGACAACATGGCAATATTTAAACTATCTGCTTAAACTAGCTTGTGATTTTGGTTAACAAAACACAACAGCTTCTACAGTATTTTATTTCATCACGTTATAAGAGGCTATGCTACATAAAAAAGTAAATTAAGAAAAAAAAGATAAAACCAATGGGAGTGAAAAATTATTTGAAGAAATTACCATTTAAAAGCCAAATAAATATCAAATGCAAATATGGAATTAGCAAAACTTACCTTTGTTGCCTCTGGTCCAGTAAGTGCAACAATTCGCCTAATACCTTTAGCAATAGCTTCTTCGCTCGCAATTACAAAATCTCCAATATGGCCTGCACGTTGCAAGTGTCTGAAAAATTTATGTTCTTTTTAATGTTAAATGATAATTATAGTAAGTTACAATGAAAAAATTTTTAAGATCATGATTGAATTTTTTTTAATAATGAATAGACATATCAGACTCATTGAAAATAAAACACTTACTAAAATATTTTTTGCAGTTTTTTTGAGTCATTGAACTTGTTTGCTGCAAGCACTTGTGTTCTATCAAAAACATACAAACATTCCCAAAGCAATAAATAGCATTTAATATGTCATTACCTTCATGCTCTTCTATTACAAATTAAAGAAAACACCCTAATTGAATAACACTGCAGTTACACTAATTTGTGAAAGAGGATTTTTCGGTTTGCTTTTCTGTGGCTAGTTACACAGATTTCAGTATAAATGTTATATTAGTAATCTAGTCACCACATTATGCCTGCAAACATGCCAAACTAGTTATTTATCATGCCAAGTCCTTTAATAATACTCTGTATGAAGGTGTTCAAAGTATGTACTGTATAACAGTAGAAAATATGACCAAAAGAAGTAAAGACATTTAATAAAGTTAAGTTACACTGTCCAATTTAAAATGTTGTGGTTTGTGTTCTACCACCGAAACCCGACGGGTACACCCTTCTTCCTTCCTTAAGGGCGTTCAAGTGGGGAAAAATTCATAATTTTATATTTGTATAAAATAGTGTTAGTTTTGTAGACATTACTGAAGAGTACATTTACCTCTAATGAAAAAAAATTAGCTCAGCCAGTTTTCCCGTAATGTCACTTCAAAGTCAAAATTTGCATAATTTTACTTCATACAAAACTTGAAAACCAGTAAATATA